>PVKC010002504.1:0-11509 GCA_004027635.1 Crocidura indochinensis
TCTTTATTCTATCTATCTTATCAAGCCTATAATAAAAATTGTGGATGGAATAATTCTCTAGAAGTCTATATTTGCTTTTCATGCTTTTTTTGAATGATTAGAAAAAATGCATTGCTGTAATTCATGGTGTTATGGCTTACTTAAATAGAAATATATGTATTAAAATTATAAAACGAGTACTGTGAGCTCTGATTGTGTACAACCAAGTTTTTTGAGTGGACAGTTGGTGAATGTCTAGCTAGATTTGATTTGTCGTACAGCTTATATTTTTATTGAATATGTTTTCAGATGATGCTAAGTGAAAGCTGGAAATATTTAATACCTCATTTGGAAGAAACAAGTCATCTAAAAGGAAATCATCAGGATCCTTTAATGTGTAACATAAAAATAGGAGGAGGCTTTACATAAATATTACTTTCAAGCACAGATTACCCAAATTTCAGTGCTCTAAAAATGATATTGCAAATAACTTTAAGTCATACAAAAGCAAAAATAGCCTAATAAAAATGAGTTATTCATCATGTGAATTTCACCATTTACCATGTGAAAAAAATTCAACTATGTCAATTTATATTATTTCAAGGCATTCAAAAATCCTTACCGGCTTATTGATAAATAAAATGTCAACCGTAAAGGTTGATTTTACGAATAAAATGATCCTTTTATTTTTTAATAGTTTTAGGTTTTCTGAAATGTTGCAAAGATAGTTCAGGAATTTTTAAGTATCTTCTTCCAGTTTCTCTGAAAATGATGCTATATAACAATGGTACCTTCGTTACAACTGAAAAGCCAACAAAAATGTTATTGAGATAGTACAGCAGGTAGGGTTATTATTGCCTTTCTTGGAGTTGACCTGGGTTTGATCCCCAGCATCCCAGGTGGTACCATGAGTCCGCTAGGTATGATCCCTGAGTAGAGAGGTGTGGTCAGAAAACTATACCACAGCAAAACAAACAAAAAACAGGAGGATATTAGTATGTAATAAATCTGGCATTTTATTTGCTTTCACTCGTTTTCCAGATTATATCTACTTCTGCATCCACTTTTGCCCCAGGACATCACTTCGCATTACATTTGATCATCATTTATCTATAGTCTATTTTCTTCTTTTTTTCTGTGTGTATGACCTTGGTTCGTTGCAGAGTACTAGTTAAAGGCTCCTGTAACTTAACTACATAATAGTTTGTATACATGTTTTTTCTTAGTAGGTCTGAGCTTACAGGTCTTGGTGACAAATATTATGAAAATGAAACAATTTTCATGATATTATTTTTCAGCTACCTATTATGAATCTATCTGACTACCAATGATGTTAACCTTAATTGTTGGACCAAGCTGAAGTTTACCAGGCTTCACTGCTCTAAACTCAACTTTCCCTACCTCCCTACTACAGTCTTAGGAGACAAGGCACTAAACCTGACTAAGATTGAAAAAGAGAAGGAGAAGAGTTGGCTCTTAAAGGGGGATAGGTATGTATAGATAATATATATACATATGTATATATATGACTTTATCTACTTATTATTTGCAGTTCTTTAAAAATATTTTTTATTTTGGTTTATTTTTATTTACTAATTCGATTACTTATTAAATATTAGCAATATGAACCCAAGAATATTTATATTATACTTGCGATTATAATTCATTATAATCTTATTTATTTTGAAGGTCAAATGATTTCAGTTTGGAACTTGGTAATTATTTCACTGAGTTTGACTTGTAAGCTCCCTTGACACACCTTCACTCCTTTGTTTTTGTAGAACTTCCTTATTTTATATTAGTACAAGAGACCCATATTCATCTTTTTTCTTCCCAGTTCTGGTCCTAGAATCTATTATTTCCTTTTAACTATTTTTAAAGATTAAAGAGAATTATTTATTTTAGCCTAAAAATGGACAAATTCATAGATGTATCAAAACATTGCTTGTGTTTGCAGTTCTTAAGTTAAGAGATCAATAAAGAAACTATTTTAAGTAGCTTTTCTTTTTTAAAGAAGCATTAGTTCTACTAGATTACATAAGAGTTGTTAAAATTTAGAACCTTGAGAAATGACGTATTTGTTTTGCAATCGTGGGCAGTTTAGTGACAAAATTTTAATCAAAGTATTTTATTTACACAAAAATGAAGTTATGTATTTAACTGCTAGACTGAAGAAGAGTTCTAAACCTGGATAGATAACCCCACAGAGAAATTCCACCTTGGGATTTGAATAAAAATAATTTCATATGAGAAGTCCAAAGACTCCTTATTCATTCATTTACATCCTAGAAGTTGGTTCTAGCCATCAGCTCAGTCCCTTTAGACCATGTGGTCCCTCAATCTCAAGGATCCAAGAGCCTGTGTTTCTTGCCCCAAGATACAATTAACTTTCATGTTGGGTGCTATTGAGTGGTGGTGACTTAACCCTTATATTCAAACCACCAGTAATGTACAGTCTTATGCTTTTGACTGAGTAGCTTAATTTGTACCTTTGATGTGATGACAACTGTAGAATTATAAGTACTCAACAAAGTACTTTAATCATTAAATTGAAAACGATTCCATTTTTCTTTTCTTCCATGACTAGATGTTGCTATGTTGTTGGCCTGAGCATAAAAATGCTCTTGTTATCCTTAAGAACACTCTCCTTAACTTATCAAACAGACACAAAACTCCTAAAAAGGACTGTGGTCCCTAAAAGGTGGTGATTCACAAGTGAAAAGGATCCTAAATCCCTGAGTGTCTATGTGGAAGAGCACTAGATAAGAACACACATCTAATCATGGGACATAGAGATTATTCCTTCAAGTGACGTATATACTCTAATACAAACACCAAAAGGGAATCAAAAAGGAAGACACTGTGGTCAATATTTTTCTGGAGGAAGAGATACTCACTTGAATTACCAAAGATTTGATAATTATATATGTTAAATATATATAGAAATATATAAATGGAAATATTTGGGAGTATCCTAGCTTAAAAGTCAAACTCAGAGAATTCTAGGAAGAACATAGAACCATGAAACAAAAAACATGAGCTACAAACACAAGTTTATACAAGTCGACACAATTATTCCTTTCCTCTTTCTTTTTTTCTTTTTCTTTCTTTCTTTCTTTCTTCTCTCTGTCTTTCTGTCTTCTTTCTTTCTTTTTTCTTTCATCATTCATTCTTCCTTCCTTCCTTCCTTTCTTCCTTCCTTCCTTTCTTTTTCTTTCTTTCTTCTTTCTTTCTTTCTTTCTTTCTTTCTTTCTTTCTTTCTTTCTTTCTTTCTTTCTTTCTTTCTTTCTTTCTTTCTTTCTTTCTTTCTTTCTTTCTTTCTTTCTTTCTCTTTCTCTCTCATTCTCTCTTTCACACACAGAGTACATAGGCTCTTGCCTCTGGCTCTTTTGGCTTGTTCTTTAATTGTTTCATTTTGTCCTGTTTTCACATACTGTTATTATCTGTTTCTCCCTGTACCTAGATCAAGTCATGTCACCCAAGAGAAAGAAATACTCATGGAGGATGATTGACTTATGCTGCCAAGTTTACTCCCTTGATCCAATAGCTGTGACTCAGTAGCAGGCCATTTAGCATAATTTCTTAGAAGAAAAGCATTCCAATGGGGTCCCCATCCATTTATTGCTTTTACAACCTGCCTTTCAATTTCTTTAATGTTTATTTAACAGAAAGCTCTTGTCTTTAATTTTCTATCATAATGAAGATTATCCTTGGAATTCTTTTCTCTTAAAATTTTATCTTGCTTATTAACATATTATAATTACACTGGTAATGAAATGTCACAATATAAAACTTTATTATATTCAAATTTTAGTCGAGGAAAAAACTGGGGCTCAAAGGAGACTTTGAAAGATGGGAAATTTCCTGCTAAATACTTTGTTAGCCACACAACTCATTACTCCTAAATAATGTGAGTCATGCAGAGTGTTTGCAATGCACTGATGTTGTTTTAATGCTGGCTACGCTGTGTTGTAAGCTTCAGCCCGAGGACCTCCCCTGGGTTTACTCTTGAGCTCCTGTTCAAATTATTTTACACTTTAGCTCTCAGTTGAAATCTCCTTCAGTTCTCTGGCTGAATTGCTTGGCCACATCCGGGGCCAATCAGCAGAACCTGTTTATCTCTCAGAAGAGCAAAACTGTTGATTCCCAACCCACTTAGCACTACTTTTTCTGTGTCATGAACTCACTACATTTTCATTAAGTCATTTCCATTGAATTTATGGGGCCTGATAACTGTGAATTAGAGCCAGAATGAGAGGACTTCAGTAAAGTGGGTCTTAGAAAATGTGGCAGCAATTTCTTAACTTGCCCAAATGAGGAAGATGGAGACAATACTGGAAGCAAGGGATGGGGGGGGGGGAACCATTTTGATAGAAACAATATTTCTGAGATTACTTTTCCAGAAAGACCTTTGTGGTAGAGAGAAAGAGAACAAGTGAAGGGCAAGGACATTGACTGGAAAGACATCCAAAGATGACTTCTAAAAGAAAAAGGGTTTCTGACCTTAAATTTTGGCCTTAATTGAGGTTCTGATTAGGAGAGACAGATAAAACTAAAATCTGGAAAGGAAGGCACAACCAAGAAAGAAAGTCATGTGAAAAATGTAGTGACCCTGATTCATTCTGACTGAAGCTAGGGAAAGGCCTGATTTACAGACAATAGTAATAATGTAAACTAATAAGAAATGAATATCCAGGGACTGGAGCAATAGCACAGCAGTGAGCGTTTGTCTTATATGCAGCTGGCCCAGAACAGACCTGAGATTGATCCCTGGCTTCCCATATGGTCCCCCAAGCCAGGAGAGATTTCTGAATGCATAGCCAGTAGTAACCCCTCAGTGTCACCAGGTGTGCCCCCCCCCCAAAAAAAAGAAATGAATATCCTGTGTTTTTCCACTTCAGAAATCAGGGGCTATACAAAAGACAGTAAAAGAATGTAAGTATAGTGGTTGTGGAAATCTCAATCATCATATTACATGCATGTTATGTGCTACTTTTAGCTTCTTTTCTGACAATATTAATATGATTATTATTATTATTAGTTTTGGGGTCACACATGGCAGTGATTAGTGATTACTCCTAACTCTGTGCTCAGAAATTACTCCTGGCAAACTCAGGGAACCATATGGGATAACTGGGATCAAATCCAAGTTGGCCACATGTAACACCATATCAGCTGTGCTATTTTTCCGGCACCTGACAGCTTTATTATTAAAGGTGCTGAAGAGAAGGAGTCTCTGGTCATATTTCCTATTTTATTCAGATAATCAAGAGTTGATAGGGAAAAACTATCAGCAAACTAGCCAAAACATAGTTTGTTAGTTTGGGTATATATTTTACCAACAATATGAGTATGACTTCACCAGATCTCCAAGAAGATATTATCAATGCACTACAGATGAGAAGATAGGCTCTAAGAGACAACAGAGATTGGCAAAACCAAATGCATATAAATCATATCCCCTGTGACTTTAGAGCCACAGGAACTACTCCTACCAAATGGTTGGGGGAATGATGGAAAAAAATCTATTGAACTCATTACTGAAAAGCTCTAACATGGCATATATAGATCCTGGTTGGTTCTTTTATTTCCTTTAATTTCAACTACACTGTGGAGAAAATGTCCTTGCATGGGCCTCTGGGGTCAAAGCATATTTTCCAAATCAACTCTACTTCTGCTGCCTCTAGCTTCTCCTGAGCATATGTGAGTAGCAGCATCACCTTTGTATATATGAATAGAAGAAACTCAGAGCTGTTTCTGCTCATTAACACATTCCTCAGAGTCTAGAGATCAGGATAGGTAACTCAGGGATTAAGATGATACAGTAGAGACAAGAATGCAAAAATGTGGCAACAAGAGACATAAAATGAGATCCCAGGATTTAGACTGAGAACGCACTTTTCTTTTCTTTTTTTTTTTGTTTGTTTGTTTTTGGGTCACACCTGGCAGTGCTCAGGGGCCACTCCTGGCTCCATGCTCAGAAATTGCTCCTGGCAGGCACGGGGGACCTTATGGGGCACCGGGATTCGAACTGATGACTTTTTGCATGAAAGGCAAACGCCTTACCTCCATGCTATCTCCTGGGCCCCGAGAACGCACTTTTTCAAGACCATGTATGTACCATGGACATATTTAGGGACAAACATTCTCTGCACAACATTGAGGGAAGGATGGCTGGGTTGGAAAAACCCAGCACAACAAAAAGAGAAGCAACATGATGATATTTGGGACCAATTTTCAAAAGTAGTTCTTGTCTCCTACTCTCCACAATTTGAGATTCAGCAGAACCAGTAACATCAACAGCCATCTGCTGCTGTCTCTCTACAAGTATTATTTTTATCTTATCAAGGTGGCTGACTCAGAGCTGTGCATGTCAAGGAGGAGTGAAGATTTAGATTAACCCCTGTGGCAACTAGGGAGCTTCCCAATCTGAGAGTTTGGTTCTAGGATGACAGTATCCTTGGTTTTATGTCTCCATTACTTAGTTTTATGATATGACCCCATTATATACTTCTCAAGCCCCTCAGCGCTGTGGCCCAGAATTATAGGTGATCTGCTTCCCCTGAACTAAGTCTCTGTCACTGGTTTTTCCTGTGTCCCACAGTCTCTTCTATATCTCTATATAGAGCACTTGACTGTCATAATTTAATTTAACATAATTCTACAGAATAACCTTCATATATGCCATCTTGTATACCATATTTTTTATTCACAATCAATGCTACCCATTCCGTCTGTTTTTAAATTTTGTTGGTGACAACATAGATTGGAAACAATTTCCATTACTGATTTTACTGGAGTAGGTGGGCATTGGGAAGCAAATTCTAG
This sequence comes from Crocidura indochinensis, assembly GCA_004027635.1. Lineage (NCBI taxonomy): Eukaryota > Metazoa > Chordata > Mammalia > Eulipotyphla > Soricidae > Crocidura > Crocidura indochinensis. The sequence continues at coordinate 6,808 of PVKC010002504.1, forward strand.
CTGGGAGAGCTGGGTAACCACAGGGTAATTAATAAATAACTATGAGAAATCAATCAAAACATCTTAATGCGGGGCTGGGCGGTGGCGCTGGAGGTAAGGTGCCTGCCTTGCCTGCGCTAACCTAGGACGGACCATGGTTCGATCCCCCGGTTCCCCATATGGTCCCCTGTGCCTGCCAGGAGCGACTTCTGAGCACATAGCCAGGAGTAACCCCTGAGCGTCACTGGGTGTGGCCCAAAAACCATAAAAAAAGAAAAAAAAACAAAAAAACATCTTAATGCAAATCTTGATAGAAATTTCCTCTTGGAAGCTCATTTGTCCCACAGAGTTAAAACCCACATGAAGTGTAATAAGTATTCATAGACCACTTACAGGCCAGCAGAGAGGAGGATACACCAGCAGAGAGGATTATCTGTTGGAAATGGGTTATGTGCCCTCTGTGTACCACCCAAGAAAAGTGAGGCCTTCGTGCCAGAAGAACTATGGAGTCCCTTGTGAAATTCCCCCTGAGGATACCTAACACTTTCTAGTGTTCAGAGCACCATAAAATAAACATATAGAATACCTCTATGGGAATATACAGTGAGAATCTCAAGCTTAGTGTGTTATCATTTGGAAGTTCCTTGGTGCATAGACAACTTTGCATTAGCCAGAGCTCTACAGGGGTAAATGCTGACCAATTAGTACAAAGATACTTAAGTTGGAGATTCAAGTTATAGTTTAGAGAAGCCTGAGCACACAGTTGAACCTTGATTTTACGTCATGCTCATTTTGTTCCAAGTGCAATGTGTGAGAGGGAGCCCCATGTTAAGATTATGTCACCCTGTGGATGAGATTGTGAATTGGAGACACTAAGAGAGGGATAGAGTAATATTAGAACTTTGGAAAAGCAGAATTTCAGTGACAGATTTCAAGGGATTCCACAAAAGGCCACTGTGCCCTCTCCCTTGTAGGAAGCCCACCTAAAGATTTTGTCAGTTCTGCATATAAGCAATAGGTGTCAGTATCATATGACTAGGTAGGGTAAAACTTATTACGTATTATTTTTTTGGCTGAGCTTCTATTTATTGCTTTCAAAATTCTACACCTCTGTGAATTTACCCCTTATCTGTCAAACAATTGACAGCACTTTTTTCCATTGCTATTCTTCATTCTTTGTGTCAACTGTTCGAATTGAAATTATTGACTTTTATACTGATTATTTGCATGAAATCTTCCAAGCTTTCCAAAACCCACTTGATGGCCCGAGTTTTTCTTCCCAGAACCTCTTTCTGGGCTTACTTCTAATCAAGTATTTTAGATTTGAGGAATCAGTCATTTCTGTTGGAAGAACACAATATGAACTGTATCCATTTTTGCTGGATTACATCTGTTTCTTTTGACATAAATCTCTATCTTCGTTTAACATCTTATTTTTATTTGCATAACCCTACTTCTTTGACATTTATTTCCTACCCAACTCCATGGAGGGAATACAAAACTATTCTTTTAAACATAGCATCTGTCCCTGGTGGGCTGCATTTGGCAACAATGATGATCTGAAACCTCCAAAGGCGTGGTAAGCACTGTGGAGAAACAGGCAACATGTTCAATTAACTCCCTTTACTCAAAGTAAATGGAGATGCTTAAGCCAACAATCATATATTTTCAATTGCTCCTATGACCAGACAGTAAATGCTTCAAACACAACTTCCTCTTCTGAGATCAGCAGTACAGCATGTGCCTGGAACCCAGTAGGCTTTCTTATTGGTCAGAAGCACATCTTACTACATAGGCACTGGCTTAATGCTCTTAACTGTGTGTACTTGGAAGGAGAAGTCTGAGTCTGGTGTTCACTGAGTAATAAGGATCTGTTGAAAGGCAGATATCAGCTTCCTGGGCATGATCTCATGGCATTTTTATAGTCTTGTCCAATTTGGACATTAACAGTGGGTACTGGAAGATAAAACAGTCTCTTAGAACAGAATTAAGATACCAGTGACAACTCCTCAGGTATATGGATAGCTGGTATTCCACAATAGAGCAGCGTATAAAGCATCGCTAGAAAGTTTGCTTCAACATCTGTTGTTTGGGTGAACTGGAGAATAAAAAACATTTATTTAGATGTGTATTTCACACCATGCACCAAAGTCCATTCCTAATGGATTAAAGGCCTTGACATCAGACCAGAAACTATCAAGTATAGTGAGTAAAAAAACAGGAGTAAAGTCTCCTCATAATATAGAATCTAGAGGCATCTTCCATGATTCATTGGCCAAGCAAGCAATACAAAAGATTAATACGTGGGACTACACCAAATTAAGAAGGTTAAAAACTGCAAAAGAAGCAATGATCAGAATAAAAAGGCAGTGCTACAACTGAAAGAGAATATTCCCCATCTGACAGCAGAGTAAATAAAACACTTTTAAATGTTAATTTAATTTTAATTTTAAATTAAATTTTAATTTTAAATGTTAATTTTTTTAAAGAAAGTATCTGTAGCAGAAAAGCACCCTCACTGACACAGTCACTAACTTATATTCCCCCAAACTCATACTATTTTTGAAGCTTATTTTTCTCTTTTCTGTTCCCCCAAAAAATCAAGGATCACTCACTTGTCAATACTCCACTAATCTGAATAACTGAAACTTGGGTGGTTTTTTTCAGGCTCTGTTTGTAGTTTGGGTCCCCATGACATATTCCCATGAAAATACTGAAATTACTATGTTTTCTTGCTTCCAGATCTTATACGGTTCAATTTATAACCCCAACTACAGGAAATTTGATTTTCCATGGTATAGTTAGTTTTAAGCCATCCCATGACATATGTCAACTTCCCATAAACTTCCATAGAGACAACTCTTTGGGCACCTGGACACCAGTCTGGTATTTATGCCATCCAGCCCAACTCTAGTTTTTCTCTAGAGCTTCTTTAATATCTCTCCCATAGCAAGTCACCCACCATCTCCATATTACCTAGTCAATTCTATCTATATACTGAAATTTTGAGACATATGTATATTAACTATTCAGGGTTCCTGACCTGCCTACTTGTTCATACTAGGTCTTGTTAGGAAAACAGATACAAATTTAGGTGTTTCAATAAGTACTCAAATATGTTAATTAGTCTGATGTTTGGCCATCGGTATAAGGAATATTCGAAGGAATCAGAACCTGCTTTGTGGAGAGGAAATTTCAATTGGGTATCAGTGGATAGAAAGAAATTAATTTGACAAAGAATTTGGCTAAAAAATACAATTGATTGGGGTATTCCATAGAGACTAACAAATGAAGGGATCACACTAGCACAATTTAGAGCTTATAGTAGGACTAGCAAGAATATGTGATATTATTTGTTTGTCCTGTCAGATAAATATTACTATAATCAGAGCTGTCATTGAGGTAGCAAGTCTAGTGGGGAGTCAAATTCTGAATCCCAGAGCCAGCCCTCTAGGAATGTCCCTTTTCTTTTAGGATGGTATACAAGGGGAAGGTGAAAATGCCTCCAACCTGAAAGATGAAGGCTCAGACCTAGCTTTGCCTCAATTTCATGTACAATCTCAAACACCTGAAGCCTGCCTGTGAGTTTTCTACCCGCAGCTCTCCTGAACCCAGATACCCACCGGCTGGAGGGGGTTGGAGCCACGTGGCCTGGGACGACAGAGAAAGGCCCCTCCATTCACCATCCACCACCATCCAAGCCTCTCCAAAGGGCTTAATGCAACCTCCCCCCACCCCATCCTAGAAAAAAGAAACTTCTTCCTGGGGCACATTAGGACTCCCACACACAACCTGAAAACACACCCCCACATCCTAGAAAAAAGAAATTTCTTCCTGGGGCACATTAGCACTCCCACACACAACCTGCATCATGTACAGTTTCTGAGCATCTGGGAGCTGGTATATGTGATGCATGTATTGGTTCCCATACCAGAGAGATAGTTCAAGTTGTAGAGTACCTAGGGCTAGAGCCCAGAGTCATAAGCCCCCTCAAAGTCTTCCTAGGCTTGGTCTCAGTGACCCCCCCCCCTAATCCCCAGCATCATTAGACCAGAGCACTAAACATTCAGACCACACTAGTATTCTTGAACATCACAGGACATAGACTCTGAGCTCCTTCAACAACACCAGAGGCTATAGATAAGTAAATTGCAATCTGAAGAATTCCTCAATGAGATCGAACCTTTGGGGGGAGGGGAGTGTATCTCCATAGTTACTTCTGTGCTAGCATCCTTTTTCTCCAAACATCTCTAGTTTCCTGGGAATGAAATTCAGCCATACCCTGAGCTGCCCAGCTGGCAGAGTCCAACAGCTCCTGTTTTGTGGGTTGTTTTCTCCTGGATGCCCCCACCCCCACCCCTCGTCTCCTTCCTCTGACTGTGCTGCATCTTGCCGGCTTCTGGCATTTTCTATGACAGCTCGGCTGATGGAAGGAACAGACAGACCCCCTGAGGAAATGCCCCCGCCAGCACCACCGGGCTCCCTGGCCTGACCTGGATCCCAGGCAAGACAGTCCAACATTTCTTCTCCGCAGAGTTGGACTTTCTCTTTCTCTCTCCCCAGTTATCTTATATTTGCTTTGAAAATCATTTCCTCTGTTTTCCTCGCTTTTCCTTTGAGCCCAGTGGCGGGCTCAGTTCTCTGTCCCTTCTGTTTATTTCTACTTCTCATTTTTCCCATTGATCAGATGCCCTGGAAATAGAGCAAGAACACTATGTTCCCT
>PVKC010002504.1:11609-43193 GCA_004027635.1 Crocidura indochinensis
AAGGCGTTTTCCTCAATTTAGTGAGGCATTCTTGACTCTTGGCTGAGTCAAGACGTTGTATCCCATAAAAGTGCCTAATGAATCCAGTGCCAAATGGCAACTGGTCCTTAACATTACTTTCCTAACCAGCTTTTGCCACAGTGCTATTGCTAATGCTACACTTCTCGGAGGCCAATTTGTCTCAAGGGTCTCAAAATGCAACCAAGAGCTCTTTGGTACAGGTATTCTTGGGACCTCTCTGGCGTGTTGATGAAAGCTTCATGCCTAGTGCATCATCCCCACATTCCAGATAAAAGTTGAGCATTGTGATCTCACTATGCCTAAGAAGAGGTTATCAGCTTAAATGGGAAAGTTCCCAAAGGACCTCTGTTCACTCACCTAAGTGGATTTTTCTCACATTGGCTTCAAGAGTAAGATCAACTTTCCATATAATACTTGTGCTTTCTCTGGACTAAAATCCTGGGTTTGATAAATATACACTCCAAGGGTTATCATATTTTCAAACCTGATCACTTTTGCCTTCTTGGTATAATAAGCATGATTAACTCTTAAATAATACAAGAGCCTAGGAATATTGATCCCAAAGAATGTGAATTTGATTACCAAAAATATGACTCCTGGAACCAGGGAGATAAAACAGAAAGCCCATGCTTTTTATGCACCCATCTGGGGTTCTATCCCTAGCATCATGTAAGCATAACTGGGCAGATCTCTAGAGATCCCTGAGCATGTCCCTGTGAAGTTCTGGAGCCCCCCTCCCGCCCCGCCCCCCACATTGCCAAGATCATGTTGGTTGTTGTTATCAGCATAGGACCTTAGAAGTACCATGACATTTAGTTTAGCACTAAACTTTCAGCTCCACTGATGAAATATCACCACCAACAGACTAAATTAAGTTTATAAAGGAACTCCTAATGGTGAACTATTTGACTAGAAATTTAACATAAGTCAATTATCACATATTTTAATGTTATAATATATACTTATAATATTCTTATAATAAAATTAGAGAAAATAATTTTTTAAAACTTTATCAAAGCACCATTATTTAAAAAGTAATTGAGAGTGGAGCTGTAGGCATGCTATGTTCTATCACCAATCTTATTGGGTCATATGACAGTTCAATTCTCAGTTTATTGCTACAAATCTATACTTCTCTCCATCAAAGTTGAACCAGACAACACCCCAACCAGCAATGGGCGAGAGTTCTTTATTCACCATACCCTTGCAATAAAGATTTTTAAGAAAACCATAAAGAAGAGAAAATACATTTTAAGTGTTTTAAGTACTATGTTATATATTTATTTTACATCTATATTCTACTATACAATAAATTATATGTAAAAAATAGACCTGTACTCTTTAAAATGCTGTTTGTCCAGGATCAACTGTGTTTTTAGAAGATATTAAAACTGAGGAATTGGTTAAGGACAGTAAATGACACCCAAAATAAAGGCATTCCCCCAACTTTCTCTTTCCTTAAATCTCTTCTTCTGATATGCAAAAGTACACCTGAGTAGGTATTTTTGTTTCTCTTTCAACCTTGCCCTCCTGGTGAATTGGTATTGATTTAATAAAGAAAAGTCAGTTTTAGTTTGATGCACTCAGAGAAGGCTATGAGGTGACAAGCAAACTGACAGCTTGACTCACTCCTGACTGGCTTGGTTTATTAATCATTTGCCACTACCTTGCTTCTTCAAATCTGTCCACCTGCAGTTAGAAATAAGATGTATGGGGCAATATTACAACCTGTGTGGATATTATTTCTACACAGGGAGATAACAGAAAACCACCAATAGCGAAGGCTCTTATTCCAATCTATCAGCATTGTGCTTTATAATGTTTCTTTTGGTACAAAGGTACACGTGATATGATCTATGAAATACTGGTGGGAAAAAGAAAAAGTTGGGAACTGAGAAAGCAAGTAAGAAATTAAAAAGTTTTCTAGAAATCTATGCGACTGCTCTTATAGTAGAATCCATTGAGTTAGTGGTTCCTCAGTTCCTGGGCAACAAAATTGGGTCTGCTTTAAGCTAAAGTCTAAAATACATGAGAACATAACCATAAGTTTCCTGAGAACAACCTAGTGGGATCCCCCACTGCACTCTTTAGACTGAGCAGATCTTTGCCTTGGTCATGCTCTTTTCCAGAGTAAGAGAATATTTGGTTACAAGTATTAGCATACTGCCCCAACCTTATGAACTGCTAGATTCTTGGTTAACTGGGCAATAATAGAGTGCAATGGAGTGGTTGTGAGAAAGAAGAAGAGGATCAATGGCTGGGTGGAGGTTGTTGAGGATGTAGGTAGTATGGAGGATGTGGAGTGGGGAGCATGAGGAAACTGTATAATCTTGGGCAACCGATAAACTACTGTAACAACAGTGGGGATTCCAGGGAAAGACATGTAGAGTGCCTATAAAGTCTTCCTAGAGAACGTAGGCACAAAGTAGTTAAGAAGGCCAATGGTTGGATGATTGTGAAGCCCACTTATGTTGGGTTGAAAGTTAATCCTCACCTCACATAGGCTCTTAGAAACATATTTCCAGCAGTTGGATACATAACAAAAACAGACGCTCTAATAAGATTTTTCTCTTCAAGGTCAGGGGTTTTTTTCATCAAAATTACCATCATCCAAAGAGATTATTATCGACATTATAACCAAGCAATGCTAGTGAGGGAACCTGTGGTCTACTCTCCTTGGATGCAGTTTACCACTGAGACAAGTGCTTATAATCCAGTGTTGAATATTCTGGGGATTTGGGAGGATATTAATAAAATTCATCTATTTTATTCAGTGCTTCAAAGCACCCTGGACACATATGACTGAGAGAAACAAGCATTTCTGAAGAGGAGGGACAGAATGCACATATAGAATTTCTCTAAGTTTTCTCTCTTCTAGATATAGGGACATGTGGCTTAAGGAACAGGGATAAAAGGATAAGAAAAGAAGAAACATGAGCAAGGAGATACTAATGCCAAGTGATTCTAGAGTATGTGATTTAAAAAAGACATTGCTATTTATAGCTTTTCAGGCTCTTCTTTCAACATTATGATAAACTTTTTCTATTGGGTTGAGCCCCAATGGAGTTTATAACCTGTTTCAAGCAGAGAAGTCCTCACTCCCCAACGCAACACTTTGGAACATCTCAGAAGGAAGAGATGTGGCATCTTAACCTATCTATCAGTTCCTCAATGTCATGATTTCAAAACCTTTCTGGAACCAATATGAGGTTGAAAGGATAGACGTCAATTATTTCATTTTGTGAAGGTTAAAATGGTTCTTGTAAATGCCTGATGCAAATCCTGGAAACCCAGTTAAAACAACTGGATACCAGATGACTTTGGAGAGTGGTTTACTGTAAAGTGTTGCATAGTAAAAACTCATTTACAAGAAGCTATTACACAAACTGCCCTAAGTATCCCAGCTCCCATAAAAGGGTGGCAGGAGCAGAGACCTGGTAAGGTGGTGACCCTTGTCTGAACAAGGAGCATTATGGTGGGACTGGTCCTCTGTTGCCCATCGCCTTCTCTTCCTCATGGGACTATGAAAACAAGCAAAGGGCTACACCTCACAGAGACACTTCTACCTTTTTTATCATTTAGCTTTTATAAGGCATCCCTAGTGATACACTATTAAATCCTAGTGGTTTCTTTCTTTGTTTTTTTCTTTCTTTATTTTCTTCTCTTTCTTTTCCTTCCTTTCTCTTTATTCCTTTTTCTTTCTTATTAATTAATTTATTTTTATTATTTATTTCTATTTTTATTTAGTTATTTCTTTCTCCCTCCCTTCTTTTCTTTTTTTCTCTTTCTCCCCTCCTTCTTTTACTTCTTCCCTTTCTTCTTTCCCTCCTTTTCTTTTAATTTTTTCCTCTATTTTCTTTTTCTTTATTTCTTCATTTCTTTCATTACTTTCTTTTCTTTTTCTTTCTTATTATTCCTTTTCTTTTTCTTTACATTTCTTTTTTTTGTTTGTTTTTGTTTTTGTTTTTGGGTCACACCCAGCAGCGCTCAGGGGTTACTCCTGGCTCCATGCTCAGAACTTGCTCCTGGCAGGCACGGGGGACCATATGGGGCACCAGGATTCGAACCGATGACCTTTTGCATGAAAGGCAAATGCGTTACCTCCATGCTATCTCCCGGGCCCCGTTCTTTACATTTCTTAGTTATTTCTCTTTTATCTCTTTTCTTTCTTCCTTTATCTCTCTTTTTCTTCTTTATTCCTTTCTTTCCTTTTCCTTTTTATTTCTTATTTCCCCCTCCTTTCTTCCTTCTTCCTTCCCTCTTTCCTTCTTTCTTTTTCTTTCTTTCTTCCTCTTTTTCTTTCTTTCTTTCTTCTTTCTTTCTCTTTTTATCCTTCTTCCTTCCTTCCTCCTTTCTTCTCTCCTTACTTTCCCTTTCTTTCCCTTCTTCCTTCTTTCCTTCCTTCCTCCCTCCCTTCCTTCCTTTTTTTCTATTTCTTTTCTCTCAATCTATGTTTAGGTAACAAATATTATAATATTAGCCAACTAGGCCGTGGTACACTTACAAGTGTCTAAGGATATGGTGCTGCTCAAGTCCTATGGTTCTGGTAAATACTTGGGCCAAACCTGGCAGTCCTTGACAGAGCCACCACGGATACATCAGAGATGCATAAATAACCAGGAGGTGCCAGGGATCAAACCAAGATTGACTATATGGAAAGCCATCTAACTCTAGACCTGTTTACTTTTATTGTTTGACTTAAGCTGCTCCATCATGAATGTTCAACATCCACGATCGGAAATTAAGAAAGAGGAACAAGTTTGTCATAGGAAAAGGCATAAGGATAGGGAACTGGAAGGAAACTGGGGACATTGGTGATGGAAAATCAACACTGGTAAATGATAGATGTTGGAACATTGTATGAAACTCAACCATTACCTTTTAAACCCCACATCTCAAGAAGATTCAATTAAACAAACAAACAAGAAAACACAAAACAAGTAAAATTTATTAAATCAAATATTGTTTAATATCCCGAGGAAATACGTTTCTATCTTCTGACGAGAACTAGGAGAACATATTTTTTACAGTCTGCGGTGGTTTTTATTCTCGGTGTCACAAAATCTGAAGTGAGCTTGTGTTGTTACTTATTTCCCATTTTAGATATACCTTGCATATGTATGGTCAGAGAAGGTCAATCCAATTGAGTATGTTTTAAAAATACATACTTCATTTCTGTCCATTTCTGCTACTATGACCAGACTTTCTGCATCCAGCTACCATCATCTCTCAAATCCAGATCAATCTTTTGTACATTAATATCTTTATTTAAAAATATGATTGTAGTTGAGTTTTAGTCATGTAAAGAACACCTTTTTTGCCAAGACCTGGAAAGTTTCCCTATATAATCATTCATTTGACTCTGATTTGTACTGGGAAGAGACCAGGCACTCAGGCAGCATAGTCCTATTGCAAGTGGTAGTGTTCGATGCTTGTGATAAATTCATAGACCCTCCCACCTCAAGAGTCATCTCCACTAGAGTCCTTTTATGAAGTTAATACAATCAAATAAAAGTGAAAGTGACACCTTTTCAAAGCAGTAAAATACAGTAAGGCAAGGGATAGGAAATTTTCCAGAACCTTGGAATCATTGTGCCTAACCTCAATATCATTTAAGATATGAGTCTATAAACCTCTACCCTGGAGAAATTAGAATTAGAAGCCAGTGTACTTAACAATGGGTGCTTACTCCTTAAGACTGTAACTCAATGAAAGGGCTTCCTATGACTACCAGTCATACTCAAATGGACCTGTCATATCAGACAGAAGAGCACCTAACCCCCAGAATCAACCAGTTGTGATTGAGGATATTGTCTCAAAATATTGTTGAGGTTTCCTTGAAGAAGAAAACATTTCTCAGTTGAGAGGTAGTTTTCAAATACTATAGATGAAACTTCTTGGCTATTACTTTCTTCTATTTATGTAAAACTAGCATTTTATTTAAAAATTCTAGATTTAAATGTCTTTGTAAACATTCTATTTAGTAGAATGGTAAGAATTTAAGCATTGAAAATTGCTGCTTCCTGTGATCCAAGAACCCCATTTAAACATATTTACAGTTAACCATTTATGGTTGTTCGTTTTTTTGTTTGTTTGTTTGTTTGGTTTTGGTTTTTGGGCCACACCCAGTGACACTCAGGGTTTACTCCTGGCTCTGTGCTCAGAAATCGCTCCTGGCTTGGGGGATCATATGGTATGCTGGAGGATCGGATTGAACTATGGTCCATCCTAGGTCAGCCATGTGCAAGGCAAACACTCTACTGCTGTACCACCACTCCGGCCCCTACAGTTAACCATTTATGAGTTACCTGAGCACTTAAATTTATTTCCACATCATAAGAACACCTACCACCATCACAATCCTTTTCAGCATTTAATAATGTGCTTTCTCTCTAACACACAAATATACACAATATCGTTCCTAAATTTTTTTTGATTCCTTTCTTTCTTGCACAATGCCAACGTACTAAATGTAATATTTCTTCTCTTTGACATTTCAGTATTTCTAGAAGGGTGGAACTTCTACTTTTCCATCATTTCACATTTGGGTCCAGGTGCCTAGTTCTCAATGAGCTCAAATGTGAACATCACTCTTACTTGGTAGCAATTGTAAGAAAGGCCTTTTGTGGAACTGTCAAGCTCCAGAAGTTAAGTGGCCTCAGGAGTTTCCAAAACCATGGTAGATTTTGCCTGAGTAAAAAATCAGGCATTTGTGCTATAAAGCTCCTGGATTATAGTTGTTACAGCGGCAGAATCAGACATGCACTAGCAACTGGACAGACTATCTGCGTTGTCTAGAACACTTTCCAGAACAGAAGAACACAGATCTTATCCACCTAACTGAGAAGTAAAAGAGAAGAGATATCTGATCATATTTAATGTTCAATTTTTTATAAAATTATGTGAACAGCAACTGCACATTTGTGATTATAAGTAATATAAAAATAAAAGTCTATGGGGTCAGGTAAATGTGGAAGTGGGTAAGTAGGGTTCTTATATTGCATGTGATGTGCCTGGGTTTTATTCTCCAACATCACATATAGTCCCCCAGTTCCTACTAGGAGAGATTCTTGAGCACATTGTCAGGAGCAAACCCATAGCACTGCTGGGTATGATGCCTCCCCCCCCCAAAAAAAAAAAACCTAAATGAATAATATAACAAGTCTATGACATTGAGCATTCACATTGGACTCCTGTTTCTTTCTGTGCAAGGCATTTCTTGGATGGTCTTTCTATGCCCTGTTGTTTTGCTTCTATGGTTTGGGCCTCCGGTAGTTTGCATTCAATAAAAAGCACTCAAAAATAGCTTCCAGTACTGATAGAAAGCATGACCTTGGTTTGACAATTCATTTAGGTGCCAGTGAGGCCAGGTTGTCCTGTGTCTTTTCAGGCCACACTCTACATTGATTTAGATCAATGGCCAGTTTTCAGAAAAGCTTAAGCTTGCCTAATTATAAAGGAAAAGATGAAAAAGAAAAAGAAATTCTCCTTCCCTGATATAAACATAATAACGAACAGCTCCAAGGGGTAAATAATGCACTTAAAAAAACTTTCCAAATAAATCTTTTTCAGCCTACTCCTTTTTATACTCCTCCTCCTCTTTATATTCCTTTACTTTGAATGTCTTTAAAAATGTCAAAATTCAAAAATAATATACATTTGGCTGTCTCTGGATTTTCTGGGAGGCTTTTTTTTTAAGAAGTAGATTTTTTCCCCTTTGGTTAGGGAAAAAGTCTTTCTTGAAATCTGATCCTCTCAGATAAATAATGGCAATAAAAGTAATGGAAAGTGGGAGAGGACATGGTTTCTTAGTGCAGCGTGCAGCACTTTCTAATTGGAAAATGCTAAAAGGGAGTTTTCCTTGGAGGCACCCCATCTGACTTCAGACCAAACCAAATACTGATTTGCTTGTGAGCATTGAGGCCTCTGCTTTCCTTTTTAAAGGAGAAGTGAAAAATTTGAAAAATATACTAAGCTATAAAATGATATGAGAGAAATCATTAAAGTAGTTATTTTCTACATAATTGCAGAATACAGAAATTATAGAGCACAAGGAGCAGACATCTTGTCAACCCCAGGAGGCACTGAAAACCGTCACTCTGATAAGTGTGAAGATCCCCTCCTTACTATTTTTTTCATTCTTACAAGCCAATAATTCTGTTCACATTGAAGTATTTCACTTTTTCACCTATAACCTATCTCATGTAGTCAACTTTGGTATTGAAGTGGCAATTGTGCATATCACAAAGAAAACCTTTTACTGACTAATGAAAGTGACTTTGAAGCTACAAACCTGTTTAGTTCAGGATCTCCTTAGTAGTATAATTGCTTGGCAAAATGGTTATTGTCAGTATTTTAAAATGTATCCTGAGCACTTCTATGTTTATTGCAGCACTACTCACAATTAGCAAGAATCTGGAAAATAACCCAAGTGCTGAGAACAGATAACTGGCTAAAGAAACTATGGTCCATCTACACAACAGAATACAAAATAGCTGTCAAGTAAAATGAAGCCATGAAATTTGCTTATACCTGGATGGATATAGAGAACTTTATACTGAGCAAAATGAGTTGAGGGAGAGGGATAGACATATTAGTCATTTGTCAATCTTAAAAAAAATGATAGTATGATAGCAAGATACAAAGACAATAGAGATGAGAGTCAGGAGAACCAGTCCATTGTAAGAAACTTGCCACAACTGGTTGGGGATGCAATGACAGAAAAGATGGGATTACTGGGACAAGAACTTGGTGCTAAAAGGAGTGAAAGTAAGACTCACTATGCCCTTTCAGCAATGATATTGCAACTATAGTATCTAAAAGAATAAAAGGAAGAGAGAGAAGAATTTTATAGACCTCTGAGTTTTACCAAGATTGTGAAAGTTGGGGTGGGAGCAGTGGTGCAAATGGTAAAGCATTTGCCTTGCACGTGTTAACCTAGGACAAATGGAGGTTGAATACCCCAGCATCCCATGCAGTCCCACAAGCCAGGAGTGATTTCTGAGCACATAGCCAGGAGTAATCCCTGAGCGTCACCGGGTGTGGCCCAAAAAGCAAAAATAATAAAAATAAAAATATAAAAGATTGAGAAACTTACCTCTGTAGTCTGTAGAGACATAATATATTGTCAAGGAATGTTAAGGCCACCCAGACAAAATAATTGTAAAGCAATCACCTTAGACAAGAAGTGCCTTCAATCTTATCATAGTGATATTATAACAGAATTAATTCTTAATATAAAATCTGGACCATTATTTTGAAATTCTGAAACAATAATGAATTCAGCACACCCAACAAAAATTTTGTATGTGAAAGCAATTATTGTTAGTCTGTTTTTCCTTTCTCTTTTCAAAATTAGTCTCTTGTTCTTTCACAGATTTGAAAGTGATATCTTCTTGCCATCAGAATCCAAACCACAGAACATACATCCAAGTTAGCAATCACCTGACTAAAAATGCATGTTACAGATCATAGTAAAGGGGAGATAGCAGAAAATTAATAAATTACAGTCAGATAAATGTTGCCGTACCAGCAATAAAACGCAACAAAAGAATAGAATCTAACAGTGGTTGTAACTTTTCTCATTCCTGGAAACCAAGAAGCCTGCTCACAAAGTTCCTCAGTGTTCATCAGAGATTTGGTCTACAGCCCAAAGGGGTTTAAGGAAGAAGTTCAGCATTAACACTTGAGGAAGATAGTCCTTAGCCATGCCAGGAAAGAGACTTATATATTTTTTAAATATATAGAATCTTAGTAATTTATATTAAATCTCTTTCTGCTCTATTCCTAAGAACAGCACAAAACTAATAGAAAAACAATATGTTACTAATGTTTTATTGATTAAAATTACTAATTTTAATTTTTCTAAGTACAATGCAGGCTGTAATTTAAGATATTTTATGACACCAGATGAGCAAAAAATAGGTGAAATAAGGTATGCTCTGGGGAAAATGTAAACTGATGTTTTACAAACATGGAATTTGTTGTATTCTAGAGGATAATACTACCTAGATTGTTCTCAGATCTCAGTAACCTACATAGAAAGAAGTGAGTGAATATTTTATAATGAGCAAAGTTTGATAAACTATGTGAATATTTAACTCTTAAGACATAAAAATCAAATAAAACTAAAATTAAAAACTTAAAATGCACTCATATTTCGGTAGACTAAGAAAATCAGCAGTTGTAAAACTAAGAGATTTCAAATTATTGTTACTATAGTATATTAGAGGGCTCATGAAATTGTATAGCCAGTAAAAAGTAAGAGGAACTTTTTTTTTTAGTTTGGCCTTTTCAGAACTGTCAATGATTATCTAAATAAATAAATGTAAAAGCAAATTATTTTTATCTCTTCCTATTAGAGCTAAGTAGCTGGTCAATTTTCTTGCATGGATTTTTTTCTAAAAGTCACACGTAAGAAAGGAAGGTCACAGATAAAAAGGGAGCCAGAATTTTGGCTTTGATTTTAAGACCTCAGTGGAAATATTTCAGGTGTCCTTATGCCAGAATACCTAATTAATGCAACACTACTGTCAACCTCAGAACTTGCAGTTCCAAGTCACAAATTCTCACAGTATCCATGGAAAAAAAGAAAAGATTCACCACAGTTTGTGCAACATAAGTCCCCCACCAAGTATTCCAAAACTGCAAATATTTTTGTGATCCAGCAAAAATGTAAATGCTTGTTGGTGAAATAAAACACAGATTAGATAAAGTTCAAAGATAAAGTGATGCTTCACCATTTTGAGTTATACATGACTTCACCTGATCAGAGACTAAAAATGATCATAGCAGATTCACAAGTTGTGCTAAGAGCAAGGTTGAAGCAGACTCTAACAGGACTGACCATGCAGATAAATAGGATATATATGTACGTAGGGTTGGCCATGCTATGAGTTTTCTGATTGGCCCTGCCTTTTGCCAGGTAACACCATGACCTGAAACAAACTATTTTCTCATCTTTGAAAGCGCATCAAATTAAACTTGCTAATTAGTAAATTGCATATTTTGATCTATTCCTATTATATCACAACTTGGGAGAAGTTAAGAGCAAAGTCATCAGTTTTTGTTTTGCATAATGGTAAAGTACTTTCCCACATTGGCCAATAGTGTTTTCCACATGTTGGATGATGTCCTTGTGATCAGTGTCCTTGTGACCCAGTGTTATCTCCCTTAGATGGCTTTCCTCTAGCATTCCAGGACATGAGTCTGATTTCTTTCCATTTATTTCTACCAGATGTAACCAGTTTACTGAGGTTCTGATTCATTTTAAAGGAAGTTGGAGATAGATTCAGATTCTACTTCTGCCTCCCAATGGCAATGTGCTTTTGTTTATGATACCTCACTCAAGGTCAAACTTTCTCTAATGGAAAAAAATGAACATAAATTTAAAGCTTATATTTATTGAGTGTACATTTCTACTAGGCTAGATTCTATTTCCACTGTCGGCAATGTCATCAAAATGGAAAGCAACCTTTTAAAGAAGCTACCATTATTGTGGCACTTCTAATTTGTGTTAGGAAGTAGTAGATCAGGTATTGGTACCCAAAACCTGTACTCTCTCAAATATCCCCTCTGTCTCTTTAATAGTTGAGTTATTTCCCTTTCCTCTAGGGAACTATGCAGAGAGCCTGCATTCACGTTGCTACTTAAAGGAGGAAGTGAATGGGTACATTCATTGCACTGGAAAGGAATGCACACATCCACTCATTTCTCTGCTTAACCAACAATGACTGAAAGCTTCTGATGTATCAGACATTGTTCTTCTAGGTCCTTTGTATACATGATGATCTAATAACCTGCCTTCCTAGAACTTAAGAACGCAAGAAAACAAACTCTCATGAAACCAGAATTTTCAACAAGCATCACTGATGTGAACAAAACAAGACAAGAGTTAATGAATAAAGTGTCAGTGGATGGCCAGAGGACATGAGTAGGAGCAATTGGGGAGAAAATTTCAGATAGGGCGAAAGAAACTGCACAGAAGCAATCCTGGAGTCTCACTGACTTTCATAACATTAAATGTGTTGAAGTTATTGTCACTGATGCTGATTAAAGATATACTCTTCCCAAATTATCAACCGTCTACAAACCAAAAATTAAAAGTGAAAATAAAGGGACCAGGGTAATAGTACAGTGGTTAAGGCATTTGTCTTGAATGCAAATGACCCAGTTTCAATCCCCGCATCTCATACAGCCCTCTGAACATGATCAGAAATAATTTCTGAATTACAGAGCCAGAAGTAATCCATGTGCATCAGCATATGTATCCCCACAAAAAATAGTGAAAATAAAGATGGGAAGGGGAAGAGCTATCCGAGTATTAGAGAACTTGGCTCATGCCAGTCCTGAAACATCGTGAATGGAAAGGGCACATTTTCATCTCCCAGCTTGTTGATTACTATAATTCACAAAGTCTCCTAAAGACAAAACCACAGTTTTGTTGGTTTCACTTAATTCTCTGACCCTGACTTCTTGGGTGGCTAAAAGCATATCATAATCACAGTAAATTCTGTCTCTCTTCATTCCATTAAAGATAAACCAGGCCATTTCAAACACCATCTTCCCATCCAACCTTGATTTTACAGTACTTTTCACTGAAAATTGGAGTTAATGCATTTCTAAGAGGTTGTGTCACAAAAGGGAGCTTAATTGGGGTTCATTTTCCCTATCCACACATTTGTTCTAAAGCTTTACTTTTAGAAAGTGTGTTTGTCATGAATGATTCATGTTCTATGGATATAGATTATGAATTTGGAGTATGAAGTCAAAAGCAAAGCTATTTTGCTTCCAGAGATATAACCACATTACTTGCTGTGGTGTTTTGAAATATCACCCCCAAATACATATGTCACTGTCCTCTCTCCATCCTGGTGAATTTATTTTAAAGTTAGATATTTTTTGTAGATATAAATGAAAATATCAGGATGACATCACCTTATAGTATGATGGATCCTAAAGCTGTCAAAGAGAAAAGGCAAGTTAAGGGATAGACAGAGAGGGAAAATTTAAGTGAAGTCAGAAGTTGAGATGGAAACTTTCAGCCTAGAACCAAGGCAAGTCAAAGGCTAACGGTCATCTGAAGCATAGAGTGTGGCATAGAACTGATAGTTTCTCTAGAGAGTTTAAACTGATAATACCTTAATTTTGGGCTCCACAATTGTGAGAAGATTCTTTTCTGTGATTTCTAGTCAATACATTGTGTTTGGATATAGCTGTCCTAGGAATCTCATTGGCTTGGTTTGAATCTTTTAAGTGTGTGCTGACCCTGTCATCAGACAAGGTAAACTTCCATTTCCCCAGGGTGTTTTTGGACCAAGGATGTCCCGCATAGAAGAGGAATGAGAAATAATCGGTCCCAGGCTGATGACCAGAGACATTATATTCCATTCCAACAATGTTAATATAAGACAAGAAAATCTGAGATACTTGTAGAGTAACAGGTCAAAGAGGAAGAATAGCCTGATGCAAATGAGTTGCCAGGGAGAAGATGAGCATGAACATTGCAGATGAGGAATGCCTCGGGAACATCACAATGTTGGTAGAGATTGATTTTTTCAACCAGAGCTCTCTGTGAGGAAAAAGGGACAGGATGAGTCAAGCCCAATAGCAACTACTGATTTTGGGTGGCTGGTGACCCTCTTCATGCTATCCTTTCCCATCTCTGGAGTGGTGTCTCTTCAAAGCTTTTCACCTCAAGTAGAATCCTCAGAACTTTGCTCTACAGGGGTCTTCTGGAACATTAGCCCTACAGAGTTCCATCTGCCAGGAAGTTTGGGAACAGCATCACAAAGGGGACTCAACAGACTTGGAATGGAAGATGATGAGTCTTCAGTTTCCAGAATATCTGCGGACATGGTTGAGTGGTCAAGTCAGAGTATAGGTTTTGTGCAGACTTGACTGGGAGACAAATTTCTTACAGTTTGTGTCTTCATAGGTAAGATCTTATATATCCTTTCCCTCCCATCTGGGAGTAAAGTTTGGTCACAGTCACAGAATTGTGAAGGGCCAAACTGAGCCCAACCTAAGTGCTCAACCTGCAGCCTTGCTGAGAAGAAGGGAAAGAGATGAGAAGTAAATGGATCCATTTAAAGTTCTTACTCAGAAGTTTCCAAGTGGAGTGGAGGATGATTGTCTGTCCACTTAGACCTTTTGATTGTGGTATGAGAGTAATTTTTCCCTAGATATTTAATGAGATGGGTTATTTGTGAATGCAGAGCATTTTATAATGTCCTTCTTGTAGGTAGACCAACAGTGAAAGCCAAGAAGACCAAACTCAAGTCTCTATACTTGCTGTGCCACAACTGTAGACATCTTTAAATTAAAAAAAATTTTTTTTATGTATAATACTAAATAGTGGCTTTCTGTGGACAGAATACTAAGACAAGATTTATCACAGGTATACCTGCCTGCCTTCTCCAAGAACCTCAGTTTCCATCTCCTTCCCCTCCAACTCAATTGTGTAGATTCCCCCATTATGTTGTCTTTTCCCATTTGCTGTACCTGGTGTCTCTTTCATTCTGACTGATTGTAGACAATTTGATTGAGCCATGTCCAGCACATCCTATATATGGCAGGACCATTAGAACCACTCACTCTGCTGCTGAAATAGTGATTCATGTGCCCTGGTTGTTGTAAAAATCCACCTTCCAGCAGTCTCAGTGGCTCATAAATACTATTGAGTGATCTCTAGGTAAAAACACTAGTAGATGAACTTCAGCGCTTATATTCATGATTCATTCACAACCATAATACATGCATACCTGGAAACAGTAGAGCATTTGGGATTTATTAGCTGTGAACAATTAGCATCTATGACTCTCTTTAGTAGCATTTAAAAAATTAAGGCTCACCATCTTACTGTTAATTGTTCTCAATGTGTGCCCACCTTCAATCATTTCCCAAAGAATGTTTCCCAGTTGGCATTTTAATACCTCATTTCAGGGTGGGTGACTTAAAAGACTTCCATTTCTCCTCTTTTTGTTTTTATTTATACTTTTACTCTGAAAGTCATATTAGTTTCTAATTTAAAAGACCTAATAATTCTAGAATAGTGGTTATGCTGGAAAAAGACCAAAACTGAAGTATAAAAGGGAGCCAAAAGTTTGTACAGAGAGCTTCTTTTTATGTTGGCATGCCATGGGGGTACAGGGAAAGTACTCAAGCACAGTGGCATGGCCAGATTTGTGTGCCATTAGGGGTGGGACTAAGGGTGATAAAAGACCTGTCAAGGTCCATTGGTTGGGAACAAGAAGAGCTGACCAAGGAATTACATAAGAGCTGCAGAGTCCAAGGGAATAAGATACAAAGGGTGATCTTAAGCCTTGAATGGGTACCAGAAGAGTATAAAGAAGGAGAGAAATACAGGAAGTACCACTAACATAGATCTGTAAGATGAATTCCACTGACAAAGAGCTCTGTTCCTATGATTTATTTCAGAATTTTCTTCTAAACATTTAAGATGTGTTTGAAGTACAAGATCATGTGCTAACATGCCAGACAAGAGGGCAGATTGAGCAATTCAAAGACTTGGAGTTTCTGACAATCAAATGTTTTAGGATACCAACTAAGAAAGAGGCCATTCTGGAAATTTTCCATTTTCTAACATCTTTTATGCCTTACACTTCAAACAAGGACCCTCTGCACTGCACCCCTCCAAAAATAACTTACCAGAGGCTGGGGGCAGGGGTGGGTGGGGTGGAGTGGGTGGATGTAGAACTTCTTTAAGCAAATGTCAATGCTATATCAGAAGGTAAAGGTTTGAAAAATCTGCATCAGACATAGGAAAACTTGAGACAGCTAAGAGGCCCTGAAACTATATTTCAAGTGTTCTCTTTGATGCTCAAAAGGAGCAAAGCCACAGAAGGTAGAGGTGTGATTCACTATGGATGGGGATAATGGGTAGAGAGGGAAGGTGTGGGCAGGAAAATGAGTCTGGATAAGCTGTGCTGGCAAAATGGCCTAATAGAAACCTCCTTTGATGAGACATACACTGTACTTTGCAGCATGTGGAGAGTGCCTGCAACAGAGAGTGATGGGTAGTCTCCACACAGAGTTTTGAAAAAATAATCCAGGGATAATTAAGGAAATAATCAATGGCTAATGAGAGGAATACTCATGGAAGTCAGGGGCTGCCCCCTAACCTGCCAACCACTTTCCTCTGGGACACTGCTGTATTCAGATACCAATGTGCTTTGTTTAGCCTTCTGGTATTCAAATGTACTGAACAGGGGCTTAGGAGATGACTTAAAGGGCTGGAGCACATGCCTGTAATGTAATAGAGCCAGAACTTAATTCCTAGCAATTAATAGATTCCCCCAATTAATGAATTCATATATCTGTATATATATATATGATTTTCAATACATAATCCTAAAGATCCCTGAACACTTTCATGACACTGGTGGTCCCCAAAACACATGGACCCAAGTATTGAACTATTTAACCCAATTGGCCAAGTGTCAAGTGAAGTGCCTCTGGATCCCTCTGAGTCCTGTTGATCAACAAATTAAATAAATAAACTTCCACATGGAAGAAAGCACAGATATGTGGCACAGAGGTATATTCAGAAAGCCCTGAAGTACTGGCAACACTAGGTTTCATTCCCATGAGCCAAGAATCACAGGTAGGAAAGAGACTTTCAGTTGGTCTTGGTCCCAATGCCCTGTACTTCGCTGTGACCCCAAAAATCTGCTCAGTATTTGCTCACAGGTCTCTATTCTGATTCACTTTTTGCCTAAGGTTATGGGTTAAAAGAAAGTTGCAAGCTGTTGGCATCACTAAAAGCCTATGGGGGACATAGATGGATTAGGGTTAACTCAATCGCACATGGGGAGTGCTCTTGGTATACAGAGTACCCTTTCCCCTTATGCATAGGTTCCAGCATGGAGTGTCTTGGGCATCATGACTTGTAAGTTATATAAGAAATTGAAGCTTCCAGAAACAGTACCTTAGAAAGCGCTGCCAACTCCTAATGAATACTCATGGGCTCAATAGAAGCAGATCGAGCCTCTCCTAGTTTTGGGGGAGTAGAATGATACATGGTAGATGTTTGAAAGAATAGGAAAGCTGGCCCAGAAAATACTCTGTGTCATAAGAGGTGAGTAGTCAAAAAAAAGTTTCATGTAAGACTTCGTTATCAAAATATAAATATGAAATAAAGGTAATACCAAATGACTACTAAAATGTCTTTAATCTGTACAATCTACTTAGATGGCTTTTATTATCCAAATAATATCTGTGCATGTATACAAAGATATTTTAATAGTTATTTAATACAATTTATTAGTTATTTAATTTAACTTATTAGTAATTCATTCTGTATAATCTACTTAGATTACTTTTATTCCCCAAATAATATCTGTACCTGTGTACAAAGATATCATTTGAGTAATTATTTAACACAACTTATTACAGTTATTTAATACATCTGTACTTGTGTACAAAGATATCATTTGAGTAATTATTTAACACAACTTATTACAGTTATTTAATACATCTGTACCTGTGTACAAAGATATCATTTGAGTAATTATTTAACACAACTTATTACAGTTATTTAATACATCTGTACCTGTGTACAAAGATATCATTTGAGTAATTATTTAACATAACGTATTACAGTTATTTAATACACCTTATAATGATAAAGAATTGACAACCCCTTTTAAGAACTTCAGCAATTGGACATTGTTTCAATAAACTATATCTTCTGTATAAATTCACATAGCCTTTAAAGAGTCTTTCCAGAAATTTGTGTGGAACACTTAGATACATGTTACAAAAGTTAAAAGCAGGCTGTGATGCCATTTTCATTAAAAATATAAACATACAAATGGGCAAATATTCGTTTGTGTATTATATTAGTTTCCTATGGTTGTACAACAATAATTTGCCACAAACATGGTAGCTTAAAACAACAGAAATATATTCTGTTCCAGTCCTGGAGACCAGTAAACAGTTTCACTGAGCTAAAGTATAGACTACCTGCTAGCCTGGGTTTTCTGCAGAAGATCCAGGTAAATTTCTTCCATTATTTAGACAACCCTGATGGCTTCTGTGACTTCTAGTATACAGCAATTTCTCTTCACACTCTTCTTGTATTCAAGTTCTAACTCTTTCCTCCATCCCTCTTTTTCTATGTGTCTGCATCCCTGGCACAAATCCATCGGTCTTTTGATTTAGGTTTTGAGTTTTGATTTTGAGTTTATACAATAAACTCAGGAGTATTTTTCCTTATCAGTATCACTCACCACAGAAATAAGAACCTCTGTGAAAATTAATGTATCTCACAATGAGTTCATTAACTCATTATTGGAGTTTTTTTTAATTGATTGGTTGCCAAGGTTTTTTTTTTTTTTTTGGTACATCAACATAATGGAATGCTATACAGCTGTTAGAAAAAGGTGAAAGAATGAAATTTGCTTATATGTGGATGGACATGGAGATTATTATTCTGAGTTAAATGATCCAGGGGGAAAGGGATAAACAAAGAATAATCTCATTTATTTTGGGGAATACTAAAAGCAAGATATATAATGATATTAATACCCAGAGACAATAGAGACAAGGGTCAGGTGGTCCAGTCCAGGGTAGATAGCTCACCATAAAGAGCAGTGAGTGTAGTTAGAGTAGAGAAGAGTCTAATAGGACAATGATAGTTGGAACTTATTACTCTGGACAAGAATTTGGTGCTGAAGTTGGAGAAACTAAGATGCACAGCACCTCCATATTAAAAATAGAGCAAACCGCAGTGTCAAAAGGAAAAGAAAGAGAAATACAGAGAATGAGAGAAGCAAATTGCCTGATCTAGAGAGAGGTAAGGGTAGGATGGGAGGGAAATGGAAAACATAGGTGGTGGAAAGGGTGTATTGATGAAGGATGGTGTACATTGTACTACTGAAACCAACAATGAACAATTTTGAAACTATGGTGTTTTAATTAAAGCAATTACAAATAAAAATAATAATTGTATCATTTATTTATAAAAAGACAACATGAAAAATATTATTTCATGCCTGTCAAGGGGATGGTAGGCTTAGGAATGAGTAGGAATCCAGAAACAATGTTGGAATTTTACATTGGTGGTGGGTTTGGTCTTAAAACAAATGTATTGTGAGAAACTATGCAATACATGGTCTTTAAATAAAGTAGTTTATTAAAAATTTTTAAAGATTATGGGCTGCAGTGATAGCACAGCAGTAGAGCATTTGCCTTGCATATGGCCAATCCAGGACGGACGTGGGTTCAATTCCCGGTGTCCTATATGGTTCCCTTCGCCAGGAGAGATTTCTGAGTGTACAGCCAGGAGAAATCCTGAGGATCACCAGGTGTGACCCCCCCCCCCAAATTGTTAATGATCACTATAGTTATACAGTCCCTATTTTCTTACAAGGGCACATTGACAAATTCAGTTCTGCCCTGAAATTTTGGGGTTGGCATTATTTTATTTGCTATTGTCCCAAATAGAAAATTATGTTTTCTTTGCTTATCTCCAGTCTTTCTTGGAAGAAATATATGATCTGCTTCCATTGAATCATTTTTATTCAAATAAGGAAATTGTTTAAAAAATTATATACATTTTCCCACCATAAGGAAGAATGCTTAGTTTATATATGCTCTTGTATTTCTGCCTGGGAGTAAACCAAAAAGGCACGAAGTCGAAAGCTGTATTTTCCCTTTAGTGTTTGGTAAATTTGTCCCACATTTAAGACTAAAGAGAGATAAAACTAAAAGAAGTGCAACATACTTGATTTTTATCAAATATGAAGTTAATAGCCTAGAAAAATAATCAAATTTAGAGAAATTCAATAATGGTTGTGGGGAAATAGATTAAAACTTTAGGATAATCTGGATTAGAGAAATGAAATAAGAGGTAAAGCACTTGCCTTGAATGGTGTCACACACACAAACACACCCATTTAATCCCCAGTACCACATATGTTTCTGAGAACATTGCTAGAAACCTTCAACACAGAACTGCATGTTCTGTCTAGAACTGCATGTGTGTCAAAACCTACCTCCCCCCTAAAAAAAACAGGAGGATGATTTTCTTTAAGAACGTTATTCAACATAGACTTAATATAGAAAAAAGAAAGGTGGAGGTAGAGTACACCAGGTATGGTGCTTGACCAATGTGGGTTAGAGCCCCCACAATGAGCACTGCTAGGAGTGATCCCAGAGCACAGAGCCAGAAATAAGTCCCGAGTACAGTTATCTATGGCCCCAAACCTAAGTAAATAGATACAAAAAATTAGGATTTTGGACTGGAGCAATAGTACAGTGGTAAGGTGTTTGTCTTGCATGTGGATGACCCCAGTTCGATCCCCAGCATCTTATATGTACCCCCGAGCCTGCCAGGAGTAATTTCTGAGTGCACAGCAGGATTAACCCCTGAGCACTGGCAGGTGTGGCCCCAAAACATAAAACAACAACTAAAATGACAGAAGGATTTAAAGAAAGTAGCATTCAGGCAGGTCTGTCATGATTCAGAACATCTAGCAAATTTTTCTAATTCATAAAGAGGGAAGGAATATATGCAATGTGAAATATAAATGTATGTGTATGTATAGGTAAGTATAAACTAACATTTGAAAATGTGTTCAACATTAGGGATAATATTTGTTCCCACCAATAAAATACATCAGTAAACACAAAAATAGAAATACACATGCTTTTCAACTCACTCTCTTGAATCATTTTGACCATTTGTTCTGAAGGAGCCCAATTTTCTTACATTTTTATCAAATCAGGTCATGCCAAAAACAAATAACTTAGTTTTTGTTTTGTTTTGTTTTGTTTTGTTTTTAGACAATGAATTTGGGGCCTTGTCACAGGAGTAGGACCAGAAGGATTAGGGTTTGATTATATTTCTTCAGCCAACAACCTAAGGATTAGTAAGTATCTACAATGTTCCTTAAGTGCTACAGGAAGTCAGAATAGTTATTTTGTGTGTCAACCCACATCTGCTTAGCATTTCACTTTTTACCAAGAGCCTGCACTCATATGATTTGTTTGCTGCTAACAATGACTCTGTAGAGAAAGCCACAGGACAAGGCTCTTGATTCATCTCCCTCCATTCTGCTCTCCTAATCCCTGGTCCATTGCTTCTCTGATATGATAGTACAGTTTCTTTCAGATGATCCTAGATGCTGCTCTTGAGATGACATTGAACCATCCTGGAGGAGAGAAACAAGGAGACGTAGAACCCAGTCAGAGTCAGGATATTTTGGAAGGGAGGTAGGGGGACAAAGGGCACAGGATTTTTTTTTAGCTGAATTTATATTTCTGGGTATATCTAGGCTTTCAGACTAAGGACCCCTTCTTCTGTGTATCCTTGTATGGGGTAGCAGATATAAGCAAGGGGTTCAAAGTAGGCCAATCATATTGTAGTGACCAAGTGAGCACCAGTCAAGATATACCTTTTGCATGGCAGCACCCTGCTTTGCTTGGTTCACTGTTACTTTCCCCATCCCATAATGAGGAATGGCAATACCAAAGTATCATAGATGCCTAATCATGAACATTTGTTCGAAAAGAACACAGAGAAGTTATGTCTTCCACAGAATAGGACTAAGCATGATAAGAAATATTGGAATCAGTACTAGAATTCTGACATTCTGCAGATTCCTTAGAATTAGGAAGGGTGGGGGTCAGACTACTGAGTTTGCATCAAGTGATGGTCTTCACTGAGAGGGATCAAGTAGAATTTGAAGATAAATGATCTGCAGCATCAGGAAGGACAAATGGAATAGGCAGAAAGAAAGGAGTTTAGGAAAAATGAATGAGGCTTTTCCAGTAGGACTTCCTGACTCTGTAAACCTCCCTTTAATACTCTCCGGACAATCTAAGGACTCCTAAAAGTTGATCCTATTATATCTTCATTTTTATAAGACTGAAAAAGGAAATAGACTGGAGGTGAAAAGAACCCCTGTCAATAGTCTCTTCAGTCACATTTAACCTATATGTCCTTAGTTTAATAAGATAAAAATGATTTCCTCCTCTATTCATGCTGGTGGTTGTTTTCTATGATTTATGTCATCCCTTTTGGCTATAAATTCAAATTCTCCTGAAGATGTTTGACTATCTGGATTATATTATGGAATGTCTCTCAAGGATTAATAACAGTATATGGCAGGATTTTCATGCCTGCCCTTTTCTTTGGTTAATGCCCAATCAGTGCTGTAAAATACTCAAATCTTTAAAAATAATTTACTGAATATGTCTATTTTTTGCACCATCTGGAAAAAGCATGTGATGTTAATTATCTACATGTGCAACAACAGTTACATGTGGGTGGAAGTAAACTACAAAATGTTATTTTAATAGGATCTTGTTCACCCAAACTCACTTGAGTTGAAATCTGCCACCAGAATTGTAATCTGACTCATTTGAAAATTCACTATTTGCTCAGTGTAAATGAGCACCCTCGAAAAAAAATGTGTTCTAGAAATTCTCAACATCAAAAGAAAAAAATTAGAGATTTTTGGACTGTGTTCTGTTCGAGGTGCCAAACTGACCATGATAAACCAGAACATTTATTTTTGAAAGTTAATCTCTGCAATAAAATTTGTCTCATGACTAAGAAAGAACATTATAGCTGATTTATGAAACTGAAGTTTCTTGTGATAAGAGCATAATGAACAGCATTTTTTCCCAGTTTAATCAAGTTGAAACTCTTGAAATCTTGCTTTACTCTCTCTTTCAAAAGTATCTTCTACTCCTGGGAGCACTCCATCACTTTGAGGGCTGACTCCAGTTCTAAGCCAGCAGGGATAGAGTTAGGGTATTCCTGTTTCTCTCCATCCCTTTTTTACCCTTATCATTGGAAAACAAAACAAAGCCATAAAAACAACTATTCGCCATTTTCTCTTCTTCCATAGTTCAAGTTAATGGAGTCTTTTCATATAACCCATTAATCTTTGAACAGATTTCAGGTAAACAGGGGACTTTCAAACTTTGCTCCTCATTCTGTTCTCAACATATCAGTTAGATACAGAGCTTCAGAGACTCTCCATCCCACGAGGAATAATGGTCAAAGTTTATAGAGCGTGCCTGGTTTCCCTCAGAGATTCCCCCTCCACTTCAATCTCCTTTCACCATTCAGCACATTGACCTCCATTTTGGTTCTGTGCCTTGAGGCTCTCCTCTCCAAACTGGGTATTTCCTCTGCCTAGAATAGTTTTATTTTTTCTCTTTATTTTATTTAATTAATTAATTTATTTATTTATTTGCTGGAAGGAGATGCTCAGTGATGCTCAGGGGTTACTCCCGGCTATGCACTCAGAAATTGCTCCTGGCTTGGGGGCCCATATGGAACACCGGGGGATCTGATCACTGTCTGTCCTAGGGTTGGCGTGGGGGTTCCTCTTATTGCTCTGTCCCCTCAGACATTTTCTTGAACAATCATCTCATTTGCTTCATTCCTTTTTTGCTCAAATTTCCTCTTAGCTAGACTTCACCTAATTTTTCTCATAATATTATTGCGGGTTCCCTTCCAATTTCAGTAATCCCAGTTTTTAATTCAATTTTCTTAGTTTCATAATAATGTAATACCTTTTATGTAAAGAATTTATGATAAATATTGTTTAATTTCTATCTTCTTTTGTTAAAATGTAAACTGTAAAATCAGAAAAAAAAAACTTTAGTGGCTATTAGAACCACACTATTCCCAAATAAGCACCTTATAAAATACAGTGATTCCCATCTCTTCACTATACTCTTGAATTTCTAAATAAAACAAATTTGATAAAGCACATACATCACTATAATTTAGTGCTTTGTTGTTAGATTTATACCAACTGCAGAGAAAATAGATGGCACTCTCATTTAAGATGAGCTAAGGATAGAATAGAATAAAGTGTTACTCTATCGATACGTAGGGAATGGAAATTCAGCACCTCTTCATATCCTGTTATATCCTCTTCATATCCTCTCTGTTAATACAGCCCCTAATACAATAGGGGTCAGAGAGCAAGAGACTGCACCAAGCAATCCCTTGAGCTTATTCCTTAGGAGCAGTGAACAGTATGGTGACGTAGAAGAGAAAACCAAATGGTAGCTACAGAGAGAGAGGAGAGAGAGAACTTTGTTCTATAGGAAGGAAGGAAGGAAGGAAATTATAGAATCAGTCCTGCCAGTGGATGTTAGAATTCAGAATATCATGATATAGAGGCCAGTAAGAGAAGTAAGAAACTTGCCTTATCTTACTAACCAAGCTCACTCCCCAACACTACACATGGTTTCCCAGATGATAACAGAAGTTATCCCTGAGCACAGAGTCAGGAGTAATCACTGATTAACATTGAGCATTCCAAGCAAATAAATAATTATAGAAGATACATACTAAGATATAAAATAAGAATCTCTTTTCTTTCTGTAAAATAGATTCCAAATTGTATAGAAAATCCTAATATTTGAATTAATTTCCTTCACAATGCATACAATTATTTTCATATAAGCAGTATATATTCAAATTTAAAAATAAAATTCCATCTGAGTAATCTTAATATTGCATGAAATTAAATGTTTTTTGTTTTATTTCTGTAAAATTACATGTATTCTATGTGTTTTTAAACACATAATTTTGTTTGTTTGTTTTAGGGCCATGCCATTGGTGCTCAGGGATTATTCCTGGATTTGTGCTTAGAAATCATTCCTGGTAGGCTCAAAGAACTAAATAGGATGCCAGTGATAGAAACAGGTTGACCATTTGTAAGGAAAATACTCTTCACTGTACTATGGCTCCAGTCCCACAATCTGATTTGTGTGTGTATGTGGTTTTGGGTCACATCTGGCAGCGCTCAGGGGTTATTCCTGGCTCTGTGCAGGCTCAGGGGACCATATGGGGTCCCGGTATTTGAATCGCCATCCTTCTGCATGCAAGGCAAACGCCTTACCTCCATGCTATCTCTATCAGCCTCACAGTTTTTTTTAACAACCTGATTTTTAAAATCAGTATTTGTGCATACTAAGCCTAAAAAGAAATCTATGTTTAGTATATTCTATGTATATACTTTATGTTTCAATGCTTGTTTCTTACCATTAAATTGATTTCACAACCTAGAGTTTGAAAATCTTTAGCCAAGCCCTATCACTCCAACTTAAAAATGTAAAATTTCCAGGGCTTTCTAGGGTAATAGATTCTTGTCCAAATTTGTCATTGGAATCACGAGGGTGTATGCACTTAAAAAAAAAAAGCAACTCAACTAATTTCATCTCCAAATATTCTCTTCCAAACCACATGCATATCAGCATGATTTGAAAGAGGTTTTAAGTACTGCAGGTGTCAAATGATCCTTTAGTGTAATGATCAGTAAAATAAACAGAGCCTTCTTTGCAATATCCAAGAGAATGAACTTCAGTGAGATAGGTGGGGTGAGGTCAGGACCCAACCCAGGATACAGAAACAAAGCAACAATACATTGTTCAATACACTTTAAGCATTTATATGTCCTCCCATTCATTCAAACAAAGCAAAATTCCCCAGACAATATCAGAGGTAATATCATACTGCCTCATATCATGAAGGCTACTTCCTAAATACAAAGACAGCTATGACAGTTTTCACATGAACCAGGGTAGAGTGCCAGGAAAACAGTAAGCAAAGGCCACAGCGTGGCATATGTCTTCCGTGTTAACTGACCATTGCCCAGGAATGTGTTCAGCCTGAAATCTTTCATCCCAGAGAAGCTCACTTTGATGACTTTGAAAACTAGCAGAACTTGTTCCCACCTTGGCAGGAGAAGGTGTCTTTCACTCATTTCAAGTCAGGACTAAGAGTCCTAATGCTTTTGAAGGGCCCTGAATGATTCCTTTATGCCTGGCCAATATTGGCCAGAATTCCACTTACAACCCACAACATACACACACGTTTCACAGGAAAATAAATATTGGTGTAACCATCTTGGTGCCCTGCCACTTAAAATGGCCATTTTCTTAAGTACTCATTTGAAAAGCAATGCTGTTATTTTAGCATCTGCTTTGAAAGCCATCTTTCCATATCTCTAGGGTTATGTTTTCATGGTCATGGCAAAAAAAAAAATTAAGCATGAACTCTTTCAAAAGTTTGCGAATTGACGTATGTGGAAGAAAAAAATATCAGACAGGAGAAAATTCATCACTTCTGACTTTCTTTTGTGTCCAAGATTCCATGAACTACTGACCATTATGAAATGAAAAGCTCTGTCCTAAGAGAAGAACTCAATGCTTTCTGCCCATGAGGTCTGATTACTACATCTTCATAACAGAGTCGTTGATTTCCCACATGTACAGAGTGCATGAAAGTCTTCGATGCTTCATGTATTATGTGTGTGCATGTATGAACACACACAAATGTATGCACTCGAACCTAGAGAAATGGAGAGAGGATAAGAGGTGCACAGCATTGTTAGTCTTTTACAAAATTTCTAGTTCTATCGCTAAGACAAGACAGAACCAATAAGAAGTGAAATTGTAATCCAAGGAAATTCTCATGGAATAGATTTCAGAGAACTGTAATGGTAAAAAAATAACATCCAACATGTTCCTATTCTCAAGAATAAGCCCTTCTGTTTACTTTATCCATCAATGGTAGGCGAATATGACAAATGCTTGTTTCTTCTTAAAGGTTGATAAAATGGCCTGGGTTGTTAGCAAAATCTGCTATTCATGCACACTATGGCTTCTCTTAGGGTTATCCACACTCCTTAATGGATCATCCATGATCAGCCATCCTTCATCTCCCAGATAAATTTAGATACCAAGATCCTATACAAAATGCTAGCAAATCAAATCCAATAGCACATCAAAAATATCACACACCATGACCAAGTGGGATTCACCCCATACTGGAGAGTAATTCAAGACTTTTCCTTTAAGCTATTCTTTGGAAAACATTAGAGAAAATTTATGTATTGGAAGATATGTATGTTTTAGGATGGCTGCATGTTAAAAGCCAATAAGAAACTCTATAGGATGAATGTAAAATTACAAGGGATAGATTTATGCAGATTCTGGTTAAGACTCCCTGTTGAGTTTATATCATGGAGTCCCTTAAACACAAATTAAAATTAGAGATCAGCCCTTCTAAGAACACCTAAAGTAGTTCTTCCAAAATAGAGAACCAAATAATAGACAAACCAAATAACAACAAAATATGTGCAGTAACCTAAGTGAGGCTGTGCTTCTTCAAGGGCTCACTTGACATTGAACCTTTGTTCTCTTGAATCTGTCATCTCCAAGAGCTTTGTAGCTCAAACATGCATGACTCCATGAATAAAAGCACAGGGAAGCTTCAGAGGCCAGCAAAATGTCACGCATGATTTCAGCCCACATCTCATTGTCTAGAACCTATTCACATGGCCCCACTCAGAAAAGACTGCTGGGAAATATGACCTAGTTATTGTAAAGGGAGGGTGAATCATCAGGAATGTGTAAACATGCAAGTGATGAACTGATAACACATAAAAGTTCCAAGAGATAAGATGGGGACTATGACTTGCAAGATGCATGTGATTTTTTTTCTTATCGATGTCTCTGCAGCTATATTGTTGAGGATTTCTTAGATCATGGTATCCACTGCTCAGGTCTTACCTCAAAAGCAAATAATTTCTAAATGCTGAAGTAGAATCAATGGATAATCTTAAAATTTTTTCTTTATCTTCTATTTTTTTTTCTTCTTTCTCAAACAAATCCACATAACTTTTACTGACTAGTCCCCCTTCCCAATCAGGGGGGAAAGGGCGGTAACCAAGACCAAACATGTGTAAGACCACCAAGTAGCAAATTAGTTGCAGAAGAGATCACTTGCTTTAGCAATCCCGGTGGGGGGGAGAGGATATGGGAACTAGGATTGGAACTGAGGTGGACTGAGGACTTTTTGGTGATGGGAGTTCCCCTGATTTTATGTTAATTTGTACCTAAAATATGATTGCCAACGTTATGTAACCCAACATGTTTAAAAATAAAAATTATATTTAAAAAAAAGTGATAACTTG
Organism: Crocidura indochinensis; assembly: GCA_004027635.1. Classification (NCBI taxonomy): domain Eukaryota; kingdom Metazoa; phylum Chordata; class Mammalia; order Eulipotyphla; family Soricidae; genus Crocidura; species Crocidura indochinensis. The sequence continues at coordinate 39,605 of PVKC010002504.1, forward strand.
GAAACGTATTACTTTTTAAAAAAATGGGGGCCAGGAGTGATAGCACAAGCAGTAAGGCATTTGACTTGCACAGGCCGACCTGGGACGATCCCTGGCATCTCATACTGTCCTGAGCCTGCCAGAAGCAACTTCTACTGAGTTCAGAGTCAGGAATATCCCCTGAGCACCGCTGATTGTGGCCCAAAAACAAATGAACAAAAATGCCTTGCAGGATAGCAACAATGTACGGCACATAAGGCACTTGCCTTGCATGCAGCTGATCCGAATTTAATCCCAGGTATACTCTAATGTCCCCCTGAGCACTGTCAGGAGTAATCCTGAGTGCTGATCCAGAAATAATCTCTGAACACTACCAAGTATAGCCCCAAAACAAAGAAAAACCAAACAAAATATCCCTTGCAGTAAATACGCACACACACACACACACACACACACACACACACACACACACACACACACATATATATATATTTGCATCATATTGTTGAATTTAATTGCTTTGTATTTTTATTTTAGGAAATAGGTCCTAAGACAAAACTCTTGGTGGAACCTAAAAGCATAGCTCAACCTAATGTTGAACTGCAATATATACCTTTTGAGGAAGAAATGAACTGGATCTTTTCTTCCCAAATAGTACTATTGTCTCTTTTAATTTTTAATGACCTTCCTCAATCTGAGCTATAGTATGTCTGGATCCTAATTGTCTAGTAGTCTAGACAGTGATGATATTATGACCCAGTTATGCACAGATAATCACGGTGTCACTGTTTCCCAATGCTGCCTACACATATTGCTTCACTGAACACACTTGGCATGTGTGATTATGCTCTTGATATTTATTTTTGCCATTTAAGTCAAGAAAGCTTACTGAATCAAAGCATCCAGTAAAACAAGAGTTTTTTTTTATTTCATATGAAATATGAGAGTCTTGAAGCAAAAAGAGAAAAATGCTAATGTACCTCATACCTTTCTGTTGGCTGGGCAACAGAAATTAAACCTCTGATAATTTTTTCTCCATAATTCAGACCTAGACCTTACTCCAGTCTCTTTAATACTTGTACTACAAATCATTCTCACTCAGAAAAGCTGACATGCCCCAAGCAAGTCACTCTGAACAGGAAAGCCTAAGGCTTTCTGTAAAATGTCTTTCCATTTTCCCAGAATTAGATCTTTCCCTACATGGCCTCCTGGGCTCAACAGGTAGCAATAAAATTGACCACTACTTGGCTCCCAAATATTCAAAATAAAACTGTTTATTTTTAACAACCAGTGCCCCGATGAAGAATTGGGCGAGTGATGTAATGGCATTACTAAACCCACCTGAAGGAGGACTTTGAAATCAATGCAGAAATGAAAAACAATATAGCTTGGAAAGTGGGAGGATGTTCCAGACACAGAGGATAACAAGGTTTATTTTTGGCATGCAGAGAGAAAATGATCAAAGGGACCTGGAAGAAGTTTGTTTGGCCAAGGAAAAGGCATAGACTGGGAGTAACAGTCAGACACTTGGGCTTGGCAAAGCAGTAGGTGTTGATACAGCATAACTTTGTGGACAGTGTAAAAGCTGTGCTGTTCTGTTTTTCTTGCTATTTCCTCAAGAAGAGCCATTTTCCGGAGCCAGGGACTAGCTATAGACTGCCTGGATACCTAATGCTTTGCATTTGGGGCAGGTCAAAGTTCACTTTCCCCTACTGCAGTAATACCAGTTCACTTGTCTTCTCATTAACTTAGAAACAGGTCTTCTAACAGACATGCACAATTTTTCCATGCCAGTTCTGAGTTCAGCACTCTGGGGTAGACATTTAAAGGAATGGATTAAAGTGGGTCTCCGTGGGGAGCCAAGAAGCTGGAAAAATGTCTGTAGACTACCATATAGGACAGGTATTGCTCACAGGTAACAGTTTGTGCTTTGTTTCATAAATCTAAAAAGTCCTCTAGCGATAACTCGGCTCGCTGGGTTGAAAGGTTGAAGGAATGCTGCATACTAAAAGACTGGTCTCTTTCTGTAGTGCTGCTTGTTTTACTGGTCATTGCTGGGAGCAACCCGACCTCAGAGCTAGGAGTCACCCCTGAACTCTACTAGGAGTGGCTAAAGATGAACAAATTAAACATAATTGTAAGCAAACCCAGATAGTCCCAATTGCTTCCTTCATTTGGGGTGGAGGGAGAGATATCCACTCAGATGATGACTCAAAATCCCCCTTTTTTTTTTTTTGAGTGCAAAGAACTTCACATGTAATGATAAGGTTATCTTATAACTATGGAAGATAACTTTATAAAAGACAGACTGAGAGATATTTGAGATCCAGAAACACAAGGTTATGTATGTGAAAAGGGATTAAGATTGAAGGTGAATCTGCAAGCCCACAGCATCAAGGATGACATAGTCACCAAAGCAGAAAGTCAATGAATAGTTGTCTACAGCATCTTTCCTAAGAAATAACCATTTTGGTATTGGGATTTAATGCTTCTACCTTTCAGTACGGTGAGAAAATGCATTTCTGTTATTTAAAGTCACCAAGTTTATAATAATTTGTGGCACTTAAACCAGGAAACTAATAGACCAAACAAGCAGCACTGAGTTATGAGAATTTCCAGGTCCCAGGTTTAAGGGGTTTTGCTTGTTTTGCTACACTTCAAATTCAGAGCCTCTGTCATGCAAAAGAAGGGTTCTGCCACTAAAGTACATCCTCGGCTCCTCAAAGTACATTTTCAATTTGAGTGGTGGCAAAATGCATGTAACGTACTATTTATAGCTTAATCACTTTCATTGTAAAGTTCAAGGTCATTAAAGAACTTTTATGTTCTATACCTTCCCCACCATTCTTCTCTAAATTCGTTTATTTTCCCAAGTAACAATTCCTTTCTCTATTGAACTATAACTTGCCATTCCTTCCTCCCCTGATTCCTGGCATTCACTATGGTACTTTCTGTCTCTTTCAACATGATTTTTTGAGTTACATAAATAGTATCATACAGTTAGTGGATCTTTATGCTTTGCATGAAACTCTGAGCATCATATTTCATTCAATATACAGTATCATTTGCCATGTCTTCAAGATCCACTCAAATTGTAGTCTGTGTATTTTATTTTTAAGGCTGGTTTTTGATCTCAGTAAAGTTCCATGATGTATATTCTATATTTTGTTTATTAACCTATTGATAAACATGTTTTTCCTTTTGACTTCTTCAAATAAAGATATCAATAACATGGATGTACAGAAACGTCTATATTCTGAAAACTTTCACACTTCATTTATGACATGTTTTGAACTCTCATTTCTTCCATCTTTCAAGCTGGATGAATCCCTGAATCAGACTCCCTCTTTGACAGTGAAGACTTTAACCATTCTTTTTTTTTTTTGTCCCCTAAATTCCCAATACAGACCAGGCAAGGGTCTGGGTTGAGGTGTATATGGGGTGAATTTACTGTACCTCCTCTTTCTATACAGTCAGTGTGAAGAACACAGCCTGTGATAAGAATTGGGAGGCCTTATTTTTTTCTTTCCTTTTCTTTTCTTTTCTTTTTTTATTTTTTTTAACTTTTTTTTTCACCCCCCTTCATCAGTGCAAGTTCCCCACCACCAAT
>PVKC010002505.1:7671-43224 GCA_004027635.1 Crocidura indochinensis
CCCCCACCCCTGAGCCTGCCAGGAGCGATTTTCTGAGCTTAGAGCCAGGAGTAACTTCTAAGAGCAGCCAGGTGTGACCCTCCCCCCCAAAAAAAAGAGCAGAAAGTGGGATCATTAATTGTAAATAATATTTTATCAGAATAATTATTTCATTGTAACTTTTTCTCATTTTTTTCACATAATTAAACCAAAGGAACAGAACTATCCTTGTACTAAATATAACTCTATACAAAATTTGTATCAAATTGTCATCAGTCTTTTGTTAATGATAATTTGTTAAGGCTTTCTATTAGAAAATTTTATATTATATTTCTAAAATGTCTTTATTAATAAGTAGAAGAATGCAGTAAAATTATTAACAGTGTAAAAATTATATAAAAACGATTTGGTATAGATGAGATGTTAATTCATTATTGAATATATATAAAACCTCTTAGAAGTAAACATATCTTTCCTAACCTAGTGGAGGATGTTTAGCAGCTTAGGTGCCATACTCAATGCTACATGCTGGCAAATTTGTCCTGTCCTTAAAAAAGGAGGTTTTTAAGATGTGGAAACACATTTCAGAAGTGATTCACCTTGTAAACAAGCAACAAAAATTAATATTTTCCCAAAACAGAAAAATTTGTGGACTTTTCTGTTATTTTACTATTAAAAAATTAGCTTCTGATGTCTGTGATTATGTAATTCATGTATTTTCAGATCTGATTATTATTGTGTGATACCATTACAAATTTACTTTGAGATATCTAAAGTGCATTTTATTTTTAGATTCATGTAAATTTTTTTTAATCTGCAGATAGACTTGTATTTGTAGCTTAATTTGAGATGTTAATTAAAGATTCTTTTTAATTTTGAAGTGTTTCTTTGCTGAAGAATTTACCTGAGGATAAACTAGCTAAGATCATTGACTGCTTGGAAGTGGTAAGAAATTTTCAAATAAAACTTTCTATTAAAAAGATTACATAATCCACTGAGTGTTAGCATTATAAATTAATTAAGATTGAAAGATGATAGGTTAATGATTCAAAGAGACCGGTAATTTTTCCTATTGTGGAAAACTTAGGCCTGTTTACTCTCCTTAAAAAGTAGAAAAAGTGTTGGATTTGCTTTGTTTATTTTTTTGTTACTGGGTCACACCCGGTGGTGCTCAGGGCTTACTTCTGGCTTTGTTCTTAGAAATTACTCCTAGCAGGCTTGAGGGACTATATTGAATGCTGGGGAGAGAACACTTGTCTGCCCCATGCAAGCCAAACAACCATGATGCAGTTGCTCTGGCTCTGAATTTGCATAATTAGAGTGACATCTGATTAATATATTTTGTCTCCCCCCCCCCCGAAACTAAACTGGTTTACTCAAAAGGCATTTAATTTTCTGTAGTTAACATGATGACAATTTCTTACAGAAAGTTCATAATATAAAAAAGTCGCTTATGCATAACTAGGGAATGGAGTAGAGAATAGTATATTGGGGCTTTTGGTTACAGGTTTATGAATCATGTTATGTAGCACACACACTTGAAAATTAGAGCATGAAAAGGTACTTTAAAAGCTGTACTTACAAATAACTTTACCTATTTTAACATATCAAGAAAATGGACATATTGGCAGGTGTTCAAAGACTCATATTAGACATTACCCAGATGGTTGGTTCTAGCCAAAGTTTAGTCAAATCTTTCATAAATAATGTTTGTATGACATGTACCTTATATTCTAATGATATGCACAATATGAAACCTCTTCAGATTCCAGAGATTAAAATTCAAAGCAAATAACCTCTCCCTAGCTTCTAGGAGACTCAATTTCATTGAAACCAAAATGGATTTTACAGGAGGTAAGCAATAGTAAAGGGGGGTCAAATGAAGTCTTTAAACTTTAACAAAGCTGTTCTTAATGGGAGACAGAAAATAGCCTGAAAGATTGATTGCTGACAGATTCATACTTTTGTCAATCACGATATATAATGTAAACTAATACCTGTTGAGAAGGGAGCCCTGATAATTTTATCCTTAAATGTAAGTGACACCAGTAATGTTTCAATTTAAAATTCATAGAAGCAGTTTATCAAGAACCGGACATAGTGACACAGTACCTGGTTGTGTGTCCCCAGAGTCTTTTGATATGAAGTCATTTTCAAGAGGACTTGCCCCACATCTCTTGGGATTTTCCCCATGTAACATAACCCAATCACAGATGTTACAAATTAATAATTCATCCTAATTTCTGAGTGTTTTTTAAGCAAGAGAGGCCTATATATTTTTTGCTAAGTGAAGAAATCTGTTTTTAATATAATACTAATAGGGTAGATTCACCAGAGGGGAATTCCAGTCTGACAGCGAATATTACAATTAAGTATCATGAAAAATAAATGGCAAATTTGACATATTTATTGCAGCCATAGGCAAGTGCTGTAGAATATATAGATGAGGGCCTGTAAACCAGTATTAATTAACAAACAATTCAGGTTTGAAAGGCTCATCTTTTAAAATACCCTAGAAAGGCTTTATTATGTCAGCATTTGCAGCCGACAGCACAGTTATAATGGGCTCTTTATTCGTACCTGGCAAACAAATGTATCTGTGTAACGTGTGAAAAATTTTAAATGCGGAACGTGATCAACAAGAAAGTCAGGACCCAGTTAGCACTAAGAAAAGCACATAATTTACACAGCGTAACTTAAACTAATAGTCCATCACCAGAGTCCTGACAACAGCCAATCACTTAGGCATGGCTTGCCCACTGAGTTCCAAGACCAGCTGTCTTGCAAAAAAGCTTCATAATCGGTGGAAATAAGCAACCTGATTCTGGCAGGCAGTGTAGAGTTGATTTGGGAATTTTTGCTTGTTTGTACTTTTTTTTAGGGCTTGGGTGGAGAGAGTATGATATTTTATGTTTATTAAAATATTGTTGAACTCTGAATATAAATGATTGTAATTGTACAGCATTCCATTAGTTTTTATGGTTATCACTTTAATCATCAAGACATTTTTAGAGACACACATCTTGAAACCCGTTCTTGTGTTCTGTTAGGAATGTGGGAGTGAGGATAGTGTCAGTGTACTCACTGATGAGTTTTTAGAGTTAACTAATGAACATCAAAATGCAAGAGACAGTATTTGCATTTAGTACAACTATAATGATAATGAAAATGATAATGACATTTCTGCACCTGGCAGTGCATAGTATGAAAGACAGAAGAAGAAATTCTAATTCCCACACACAATGCTTAATCCAGAAAGCATGATATTTGACTGTGTGATAACTGCAACGTCACCTGAGTCTGTTACTCAACTTTGCTATTTGGCCCAGTGACCTTGTGTCTTCATTTCCATCATTCCAGATTATAGGGGTATAATATGTATAGATGAGTGGGGTAGTATAGAGTGACCCATCTCTTATTCAGATCACATAATGAGTGCAGGAGGAATGCCTAGGTCACCCATGATCCCAGAGTATAGGGAAGAGAACAGAGAAGTAAGAAAATCAGAAGTTGATGGGGGAAGGTAAGTAAGAAGAGGGTGGATATGGGAAGTCATGTTTGAGTTGCGGTAGAAAAGGGGTAAAGTTGCCGGGCGGTGGCGCTGGAGGTAAGGTTCCTGCCTTGCCTGTGCTAGCCTAGGATGTACCGTGGTTCGATCCCCCAGTTTCCCATATGGTCCCCCAAGCCAGGAGCGACTTCTGAGTGCATAGCCAGAAGTAATCCCTGAGCGTCACTGGGTGTGGCCCAAAAACCAAAAACCAAAAAAAAAAAAAAAAAGGGGTAAAGTCAAAGTCCTCTGATACATCAGTGATGTAAAGAAATAGTATAGCTATATATGTATATATACTTATATATATTTGTATATATAGAAAATCATAAAACCAGACAAAAAAAAGAACAACAACTTAAAAAGAATCTGTCAAGGAGGAAACCTGGGAACACTGGTGGAAGGAAGTGGACACTGGTGTTGGGATTGTTGCTGGAACATTTTTGACTAAATCTCAATTGTGAATAATTTTGTGAAGCACAGTGCTTTAATAAAAACATTTCCCTCCCCTCCAATAAAAACAGTTTTTAAAGGCAGGTTCCCAGTGACCCCACACACTGAACCAGAAACCCTATAGGAAGGCCAAGAGACCCTCATGTAAACATTTTAACCTTGCACTTATCATGCTCCTTCAAGTTTGAGAGGCAATCATTTAAAATCATGAATATTTTAAATCCTTAGAGCTTTTTAGAATTTGCCTCTTTATGCACATATTTTCCATTTTAATCAATTTGTTATTATTTTGTTTGGGGACGATACCCAGTGGCACTCAAAGCTGACTCCTAGATCTGTAGTCAGGATTTACTACTACTTAGCTTGAGGGATCTAAAAGGGATGGCATAGATTGAATCTGCATTGGCTGAAAAAAAAAAAAGACAAGCACCCTACCCACTGTACTATTCAGCCTGTTTTTCAATTAAAAAAATCTGTTCTTTTATAGTTGTTGTAAACAACAAATCAGAAGGATTTTTAAATTATTAAAATTATTATTGAATTATTATTAAATTTAGATTCTGTTTTTGTTTCATTCTATAACTAGTTAGAGGTGTTAGATAGTAATTCAAAATTCAGTGATTACAGTGTGTGATTAAGCTTTTATCATTAAGAGCTGACTTTATCATTAGGATTAGTTTTTATTTTATAAAGCTAATCCAGATGTTTTTCTAATTTCGAAGGTATCCAGACTGTAATACTCAGGAAAACAAAAAGTGATAAACATGGATCAGAGATACAGTATAGTTAAGTAGGGTACTTGCCATGCAGGCAGCAGATCCGGGTTTTTCTTGACAACTACATGCTAGGCAAGCACCCTACCCACTTGTACTATCATTCTGGTCTCAACATCTTTTTTAAAAAGGACAATTTAGACTAGTTTTCAACTCACTGGTTAGAACATGAGGACAATTTTAATTTTCAAAGGGTCAGAGTATAGGTATAAGCCTTGTTTTGCAAAATATAGTTTGGCTTATATAAATGTCTGTTGTGCATGCTCGTGTGGGCACTTGGATATACATGCAAAATGTATTTTTAACTTTGGGTAAGAGTCAAAAATACTTGAAAACCATTGCTCTACAGCATAGACATTTTGGCTTCTTGATTCTTAAAGGACCCCTTTGCAAGTGACCATAGGACAATAACTGCAGTGTTTGTGTTTCTCTTTTTGGTCATGGTGACCACCAGGCTAGTGTGGCTGAACCCACTGGTTGACAAACATAGTCAGTCTAGCATCTTAGCCAGCAATATTTTTGGTCTGCCTTTTCTCCCCAATAATTTCTGATCTATGAACTTACTGTCGACACACTGGGTGGTATTATTTATCTGTCTCCCATGGTTTTGGATGACAAAGAATCATTCCTGAGAAAAGTAAGACTAGGAAGTTTTCTCATCTTGAAGCCACCAAGCTCTTTTTCAGTGTTACCTTTACCTGGTCATGGATGTAAATAAGAGCTCTACATACTTACACACTAAAGGTTTTATTTGTTTTTTTGAAGTAAAAACAGATTTTATTTAGAAGTACCAAGGAATGTGAGGGGAGGGAGAGAGAGAGAGAGAAGAGAGAGAGAGAGAGAGAGAAAGAGAGAGAGAGAGAGAGAGAGAGAGAAGAGAAAGAGTAACCAAGTAACACTTGCTGCAGGCATCTTGCATCTCAGCATTCTCTAGTGGGGACGAAATCCTTCACAAAAGGAAAGCAGGTACATGAACAGACGAATATGAAATATGAAATAATGAAATCACACACAGTATGTGGGGTCAACACATCTTCTGGCAGGAGTGCTGCAAATTTAATTTTTTGAGCAGGAAGATTTTATAGGGGTAAAACTAAAAATAAAAAGTTTATAGGGGTAAAACTAGCCATAGGTGTAGAGAAGAATAATTATAATCACAAAGTAAAGTAAACAGTGACATCTAAGATATGGATGTGACTGTAAAAATTCTAAGTTAAGAAGGAGAAGGTTACAATACAAGACAGCTCTTTGCAAGCTTACTTCAAATGCAAAATCAGGGATTATTAGGAAGTAGAAAATCTCTAGGAACTTGATCTTCACTGGGCTGTGCTCTATTGTTTTAGAGGTCAAGTAAAGGAAGGAGCCAAATCCTCTAAAATGTGTTTCCCTATTTTCTGAGGAGAGTCAATAGCTCAGGATCTGCATTTGCCCTTGATACCCAGAGACTGCAGCTGCAAGGTCATGTTTGAAAAAGAGAAAAAACATTGTCTTAAATATTAGGTGCTAAATATTATCCAGAAAAAGGGGTTCTCATAGTAATCTTTGGTGCTGGAATTTCTGAGCCAAATTATTTGATAGAGGCCACAATTTTGCCTGAGATTTCACAAAGGAGAGATAGCCAAATAATGACCGAAAATGTAATGCCAAGCATCTCTTCGGAAATTCCTCAACCATCCACACGGGAAAAAAGGCGCCCACCACGGGCCTTTTGAGGAACCCCGTGGGGGTTATTTCAGTTCTTCCCACCAGTAAAATCTGAGGATACATCCGGTGGGCTGAGCTCCTCTAAAAGTTTATGTATGCTGTGGCACATGCTCAAGAAAGAGAGACCACTAGCTTCTCCAAAGGTGGAAAGAATCCAGGTATACAACCCAGCATGAAAGAAGGAAAGTCTTTATCTGTAGAAGATGCAGGCAACATGTGGCCAGGCACCACATACCAGGCAACACATGTGTGTCTTACACACCAGATTTTGTAATAACTGAACAACAACCAGTCAGTGCTTCAAGGCTGTTCTATTTCTTAGGTTTCCTGTGGATCCTAAGGTCTAAGTTTGAATGGGCATAAGTAGACTGAAGAGTAGACATATAAAACAGAAACATGGAGCATACCACCGGGCTTTATGGTAAAGGGCACTGAGCATTAGCTACAGAATGAAGATATCTAAACTATGCACGCACATGCCATGCTTACTCATGTAAGCATGTCACAGCTACTCATCTAGTCACTTGCCATAGTCTTGACTATAAAGCTGAGCTTGCACGAAAGTTTGCGATAAATATAAAATAGAATCAAGTGGTTGGAGTAAGGAAATTGTGAGGGTGAAGTGCTGAAATATATTCCAAGTGAAACAAGACTATTTTTATGGATTGGTGAAGGCAGAATGGTCATCCTTGCTGGCTCTAAAGAGGCCAAACTGATGACAGCTCTGCCCTTTCCTCCAAGTCTCTCACCAAGAATTCACTGGACTGTGCTCTTAAAGTTTGGGGGAAATCATGTAAATGATTGAAAGAACTTTTTGGCCTTGTCTTGGAATGAGGCCCATGACTTTCTGTCAGATTCATTTAGTTAATCCTGTGGTCACAGCTCAGAGTGGAAACCTGGGGACTGCAATTTACATGAACAGCCAGGAATTACTGGGGAGGATTTTGCTAATTAACTTGCAATTTTCATAGGAAATAAACAGACATATTCCTGGTGTGTACCAAACACGCTGCCAAGGTGCTTTATATATATTGTCTGACCAATTACTCAAATTTTTTTAATAATAACATCTTTATTTAAAAACTGTAATTACAAACATGATTGTAGTCGGGTTTCAGTCAATAATAAAGAACATTCCTCTTCATCCTAGCCACATTCCCACCACCAATGCCCCCTCCCTTCTCGCATCCTAATTTTGCAAAAGAGAAAAAGCTGAGTTAAGGATTATTTAGGATGCAACTAAATGGAACCTTATCACTCTCCTTTTTAATTTATTTTTGTTTCTGGGTTAAAGCTGGCACTGTTCAAGGCTTATTCTAGCTCTGTGCTCCAAGATCACTTCTGGCAGGGACTGGGAGAGCATATTTGTGCCAAAGATAGAAGCCAGGCTAGCTGCATGTAGACACCTTTGCTGCTATACTATCTTTCAGCCCCTATTTAGTTATTATTCTAATGATATGATTGCAGTAATGTTAATGTTTAAATTTTGAGGATACTAAATTACTTTACTTCCACTACAAACTACAACCCCCCTCCTTCTGTTATCATACTCCCTCTAACAATGACACTCATTGAACTCTGTTTTAGATGATCTGAATGCTTAAAAAAAGAATATTTTATTGTGTAAGAGAATGAAGTCACCCAAATTGTCCATAGTATCATTCCTGGAATATGTGACTAAGTTATATTACATGAAAAAAGGCATATTATTATAGATAAAATTAAAATTCAAAATTGTACAGTTGAATAATTTTTCTGAGAAGAAAATTTTCTGGCTGGAGTCAGTGATACAGGAGAATAGAATGTCCAAAAGATTCTAAGACTAGGAAGAATTAGTTGCTGCATTTGAATTTTAGGGAGCTACTTGGCAAGGCTAAGGGGGAGGTCACCCGATGGCAACTGGCTGGAAATGGGATCAATATTAGGAATTGGATTCTGCCAGCAGCTTGAATTAGCATGGAGGCTACTTTTTCTATGAGTCTCTAGAAGGCAACATCATGCTTTATGCATGTATACCTTGTTTTAATCTTAATGATTCATTTGCAGAGAAATCCAGTGGAACTTTTCTGTGCCTGTATATCTGATCAGAAACTAATATAATGACGTCGTGCTTATTTATTTATTTATTTATTTAGTTAGTTACTTTTTTGTTTTGGGCCACACCCATTGAGGGTCAAGGGTTACTTCTAGGTCTGTGTTCAAAAATCTCTCCTGACAGGCTCAGTGGACCCTAAGGTACGCCAGAGATCAAACCTGGGTCTGTCCGAGTTGGCAGTGTGTAAGGCAAATGCCTTACTTCTGTGCTATCACTCCTGCCCTGACTTTGTGCTTTTTAAAAATCACTAAGTGTGTGTGTGTGTGTGGGGTGGGGGCAGAGTGTTGGTGCAGCGGTAGGGCATTTGCCTTCCACGCGGCTGACCCAGAATAGATCCTGCTTTGATTCCCGGTATCCCACATGGTCCCCCAAGCCAGGGGCAATTTCTGAGTGTGTCACTGAGTGTGGCCCAAAAACTAAAAACAAATAAATAAATAAAATAAAAATAATAAAATCATTAAGTGTGCTACCATTTGCTGTATTACTAGGACAAACTGATGTGCTCCTCTTTTCTGAATCTCTAACCATAAAGGTTATTATTGGAACTTTGTGAGTTATGGAAGTGAAATTAAAAATTGCTCTAGGAATCAATTCTAGCTCTCTGATTCAACATACTTTTTTCTCTTATATCATGCTTATTTGCTCGACATTGAAATGTTCTGTAATGAAAAAATTATGTAAATAAGTAGGTTTTTATTGATATTAGAAACAATTTTCCATATGGATATAAATATTAAGAATAAATGATCAAAAGACACTGAAATACAATACACACAAAAATAGTTTTATTTGGAATTTAAGTCTAATAGAAAAAAGGAGAGCTATTAATGTTGCTTAGTGTACCTTCATTTAAAAATGAAATAAGCCTACTTTATATTATATATCCTTATTATAAATATTGTGGTTTATAGGGTTGCTTATAATATAATTATTTCTGGCATTCAGTGTTCTACCACAAATCCCAACACCAGTGTAACTTTTCCTCCACTATTGTCTCTAGTTTTCTTAACTCCATGAAGCCTAGCCCTTAGCATGTACAAATAATTTACTTATATTATCAAGCCTATTTTTATGAATAATTAAGAGATATACTTTAATTCTGAGACTTTAAGACAATACCCAAATAAAGCAAAAGAGTCTTTTCTAAGAATCTCAGGTGTTTCTTTGATCTTACAGGTGAATAAATTATCTTTCCTAGTTCAACAGTTCTCTGATCTCTCTCACACCCACACATAAACACACAACATGCACAAATACACACACTTGAATATGTGTGAAAAAATGACAGTTTAAGATTTTATGAGGATAAACCTACCATTAAGTATAGACTTAATAGATGAAAAACATAAATTTTATATTGATAGATCCTTAGAAGGAATCCATCTAAAGGAGGTATTGTGTATAGAATTTACTCAGCAATCTATCTTCTAGTAATGAGGATAATATTTTTAAATGATTAGGTACTCAGTTTATATTTAGATTATTCTCACCTCTGTATCAGTGATTGCCTTATTCTGATTGCTATGCATGTCTTTAGTCCCATGCCTGAAACTTAATATTTCACTGACATTTTCTTTTCCATTTAAAGTAGGCATAGGTTTCTGAGAACCAATTCAAAGGGTGATCAGGCATGTGTCTTTCATGTAAGACCCTTAGTTTGATCCCTGAAACCTTATCCTCCAACTCCATACCCATTTCACCATTGCTGAATGTGATCCTGATGATCTTTTGGAATGTGGCATTAAAAAATTATAGTTACATTAAACAAAATATAAACAAACAAAAGAAACATACATGAAAATGGCCAATTCAAAGACACAGAGTTTGTGTTTTTAAATGCATGTCTTTGGTGTATATCTAACCTTTCCTTTTTTTCTCATTTCAATAGGAATACTATGACAAAGGAGATTACATTATTAGAGAGGGTGAAGAAGGAAGCACCTTTTTCATTTTAGCAAAAGGAAAGGTAAACATAATTAAATTTTTACTTATGGTAAATTAAAAGTCTTTTTAAAATCATTTTGCCATTTAAAATCATTTGATGCATTGAAGCATCAGAACTTCTATCCATTGAACCTAGAAGAATCTGAGTTCTGTATTTAAAGCCACAAGAAACTTGTTCTGAAATCCAGTACCTTGATTTTATATAGGCAGGTTGCTCAATTTTTTTGTGGTCCTAATTAATTTTTTATGGAATGATGGGATTATTTCTAAATCTTCATTAGTTATTGAATATATAAATCTCATTTAGTCCAAGTATCCAAAATCAGGTTAGAAACAATTTTTTCTGTCCAACAGATAAGAAAATTTCAATGGAGGAAAATGAACTTAACAATTAGGGGCATTAACTCTCAAGTACAGAATTCTAGTACAATATATTTCAAAACATACAGTTCACAGGAGAGATCAAGTTCATCTAGCTGATGAAATGTTATGATAATAAGTATAGCTATGCTGTGCCAATATGTATAACTTTATGCTGATTTACATACACTATATATGCATAGCATTTGACCTCAATATTGAGTGGATAACTTGTCAATCAAATATTTTTCTGGTTCTCTACAATGTTTCTCAGATATTAAAGCTTTTTTAAAAAATATTGAACAAAGTATAAAATCTTAAGCATCAGACCCTCTACATTGTTAAATTTTATATGTTATTATTTCTATGGGAGAATTTATCAGAGAGTCAACTACCGTCGTTTATGAAGTTGATTGTGGCTGAACTTTGAAAAATACTCTATGTGAAGGGAAAAAATTAGTAAACGTAATTCGAAAACTCACAAGTCTTCAAAACTTAGACCCATTTCTTTTTATTTCTCTTCTACTCTTCAACCTAGATCCAATACTTTGACTAATAATTTTGACTAATAAGAAAATTGCATTTATTATTTAAACTTTTAAAATTCTCTTTCAAAATGCCAATTAGGAATTTTTTCTTTCTTTTTCATTTTTTTGGTTTTGTTTGTTTTTTTGTTTTTTTGGTTTTTTTTTTGTTTGTTTGTTTTTTTTTTTGTATTTTGGGGCCACACCCAGCAGTGCTCAGGGGTTACTTCTGACTCTGGCTCAGAAATTACTCCTTGCTCAGGAGACTATATGGGATGCTGGGGATTGAATTTGTGTCTGTCCTGGACAAGCATCATGCAAGACAAATGCTCTACCACTGTGCTACCACTCCAGACCTCCAATTAGAATTTCTAATTATCGTGAAACAACCCTTATTCCCACAGGGTTGAAGTGATAGCACAGTCTTATGACAATTGCCCTGTATGCAGATGACCTGGGACTGACCCGGGTTTGATCCCCTACATCCCATATGTCCCCCAGCCTGCCAGGAGTGATTTCTGAGTGCAGAGTCAGGAGTAAGCCCTGAGCGCAGCTGGTTGTGGCCCCAAAACGAAAACCAAACAAACAGAATTTTTTTGTTTGTTTTTGGGTCACATCCGGCAGAGCTCAGGGGTTACTCCTGTCTCTACGCTCAGGAATCGCCCCTGGCAGGCACAGGGGACCATATGGGATGCCGGAATTCGAACCACCATCTTTCTGCATGAAAGGCAAACTCATTAACTTCATGCTATTTCTCCAGCCCCCAGAATTTTAATCATTGTAAAACAACCCTTATTCCCATATCAATTGGAATAATTTATAATGTCAAGAAGTTTTGACATTTTAGTTTGATAAATATGGAAGGTTCATGAAATTCCCAGGCACATTCAGATACCCATAATATTCTGAATCCTTTCTTTGGCTTATTTTGAATTCATATGTAAATAATTAAGTTAAATTAAGAAATATTTTAAGTCAGTCTATAGAACCAAAATTCAAATTACCTAACACTAAATCTTATCTCTGTTAATTTGTCAATTATTTTGAATAGTAGGACAATTTTGTTTTGAGTAATTCCTAGAAACGAGTAATTGGATACGTGTGAAATGAAACTAATTTACTTTGTAAAATGAGGTTCAAATGTCAAATTTTCCTCTCATAGAAAGTGGTCTATAATTGATGAAACATCATTTGATGGTATTAAATCGGCAGTAAGCCAGATTAAACTAGTATAGTAAGAGTTCCCACAGAAAAACTAGAGTAAAATATTCTACTTTTCCTTCTTTGGTCAATTTCATATACATGTGGGGGGTTTTATTAGATCATTATGTGTTTAGATATTCCTATTTTTAATCTTTCTCTTGTACTTAAGGTAAAAGTAACTCAGAGTACAGAAGGCCATGAGCAACCCCAATTGATAAAAACACTGCAGAAGGGAGAATACTTTGGAGAAAAAGCTCTTATAAGGTGAATCTACAAGTTTTTATACTGTGTTTGAATCTTTGGTTATTTTGCATGTGTAATTTAGTGCTCAGAGTTGTCAAAGTGTATTAACAAATTAATGTTAGAGAGTATTTAAAAATTAAATAAAAATTTAAAATAAATTAAAAAAATTGTTGTGAGGAATTTTGTATACTAAGCTTTTACAGAAAACAAATTAGAAAGTGTTAAAATATTTGCTGGTAAAAATATCATTGCTATTTTCTTAGAATAATTTGGTTTAGAAAAGACATTAAGAAAGTAAAATTTATATTTTTTTCCTCAGAATGTTTTTATATTTTCAAGGTTTGACATGTAATCTTGTTTACAAATTTAAAAGGAAAAGATAATTACATATTTTGTGTACTTGTAAATCATCATGCTAAATAAAATATTTTCCTAGGATTTTTTTTTTTACCTACTCATTTTGCAAGTTCTGGAAATGACTTAAAATAGTCTATATGAAATATCTACTCTAACTCTTGACCTTTGGGACCATGAGTTATTTACTGTTATGTGGGGGTAGAAGATACACCCTGTGGTGCTGAGGGGTTACTCCTGGTTCTGTGCTCAGAAATTGACCCATTTATGCTCAGGGGACCATCTGCGATGCCAGAGATCAAAACTAGGTCGGTCCTTGGTCAGCAGCATGCAAGGCAAACGGTCTACCACCATGTTATCACTTCAGCCCAACTATTAAGACTCTTAAAGCCCTTTTTAAAATTAAACTATAACTAAACTTAATTGTTAGGGATATTGGCAAAGAATAAAAAATTGAATTAAAGATAATTTAATTTTTCTTTTCTGTTTATGGCTCCTAATAAGCTGTGAATTCATTACAAACTAGTAAAGCATGGAATTATCCCTTTTTATTTATCTACTTGTGAGAGACTATATTTATGTAATCCATCATGTAAATATGTAAGGTCATTATTCAGGATTCCTATATATTTATTGTTAACATTTACAGATACTTTTCTCATGCCTGTAAGCAAAAATCTGAACTTTGAAAGTACAGGGAACTTCATAAATGTACTAAAAGAATCCTAGTTCTTGAAAGGAAATATATTGGAGTCAGAGCAGTAGCACAGCAGTAAGGCATTTCTCTTTCATGTGGTTGACCCAGGACAAACCTGGGTTTGATCTTTGGCAACCCATATGGTCCCCCAAGCCAGGATCAATTTTTGAGTGCCAGAAGTAACCTCTGAGCATCACCGGTGTGGACCAAAAACAAAAACAAAAAAAGAAAGGAAATATACTATTTGGTTTGCTGGATCTGAAATAATTTTTGCTGTTTCAGCGAGCCAATTATAGTGCTTTCTCATGAGACAAATGAGAATTTATATTTAACAAGACAACTGACTCAGAAAGGCATTTGAAAACATAAAGCTTGACATGTGATATACCATTTGAGATATCTCCCTGACCCAGTCATGAAAACTCCAAAATGAATTTTCAAATTTAAATTCCAACTCCTTTCAAGGAGTTGAATACAAATATTTTTATATTTTCTGCATTTTTATGCTATCACTTTTAAGACCATTGTAACTCAATATTATTTATGTTCTGTATATTTTCATAACTCAGAACTAAGTAATCCCAGAAAGCCTTTAGTAAGTTTATGTGCAAAAGTAAATCTATGAGATAGTTACTATGGACAAGACATAATGTGAATTTATAAGCATATTACACTTACTAGAGAATGTGGTAAAAAAAGAAGTCATTTTGCAGAGAAGTAAAAGAAATGCTAGGCTAGCTTCCTTATTTTGCTTTCTTTGAGTAGTGCCAGAAAATGAGCCCAAGTCACATCTGAAAGTCAATTCAGATCTAAACTTTGTTTGAACTCACAATAACTGACCTTCAATCAAGGTCACATGTATACATCTATGTATGTGTAACTCTGTCTAATTGCCCTTAAGTCTTTAGATATCTGCAAATATCTAGGGTGAGGACAAGCTACTCATATTGCCTGTCAAATTTCTTATGGAGTTGATAAACTCTGATGTCATTTAGCATTGATTTTGTAAACTTAGGAGAGATGATGGATTATAGCATAGGTATAGGACAATGTAGATAGGGGACTTCTTTGGAATATAAAAATTGGTTGTGAAAGTTTTCTCCTTTCATATCACAACAAGAAGATGAAAAAATGTATATCATGTGATGCTACTTGGGTGAACTTGCTTAAAATAGTATAATATACTTCAATTTACCTGGCACAAAGTCTTCCAGCAATAGGGGCTATAGAGATATAATAGCTGTTTTGTCATTGTCTTTTAGTGTATAACAGAGGGAGGAAATATATATAAATAAAGGTCACTAAAGAAAATTTTACCCGATGTTTGATCTCTTAGGTAATATTCATTTGTCATCATTTGATCAAATGTATTAAAAATTCTGTATGTCAATTACAATGTGTCTGTGCTTTAGTGTGAGATATGCTCTGTTTTGGGAGATTTTAAATGGAAAACATACACCTTAAGCCTTATGGAAAGGAATATTTTATTCTTGACTCTAAAACAACTTTCTCTTGGTTTCTTACCTGTTAATTATTTAATTTTTTAATATTTCCTCAGTTGTAGCTATAGCTTAGTTTTTACTGCATATTAACAATCTATTTTTGATTCCCAGGATAGCTATTTTATTTGCCTGATGTAAAATTCAAAAGGTTCTATACAAAGGCACAGCCACTGATCCTCCTCCTCTATGTTCCTAGTGCAATTATCTTTTTCCATTGACTGTGTCCAAACCCTTATTGGAATGCATTTCAAATCGCATCTTCTATTTTTTGTAAAAAAAATCATAATATTAAGAAGGTTTATATCATGGTGTCATACAAAGGAACACTTTCCTTAATAATAAAAATGGATGTTTAATGTCTAACTCTAAAAAATGACCTATCCTTTCTTTGTCTTCAGTGAAGATGTTCGATCAGCTAATATTATTGCCGAAGAAAATGATGTTGCCTGCCTAGTGATAGATAGAGAGTAAGTATCCTGGTGTATTAGGAAGGCTGGCTTTTGTCACCTTTGAACACGTAGCCTTCTGGTACTACTCGTGCCCATCTGTCTTCTCATTTATCAGCACTTAGAAATGCTGGCCAATCATCAACTGAGAGTACATTCTATTAAAATTCATGGGAAGGAATGAGGCCTTCTGATCTGAATCTATCTGTGGCTGTGGCAGATGCTGGCAGGCTAAATATTTTGTGTAAAGCTTATACATAAATATCAGCAAAAGACTGATTTAAATTCTACATATTCCAGAGGAATAAGCTTATTAGTACCCTTATGAATGCCTTTCCTCACAGAGCACAATCAACAGTTTCATAATTTAATTCCCCAAATATTTTAACTATCAAATAATTTTCAAAGCAAAACAATGCTCTATAGATAAAATATTAGGTTTTCAAAAAAAATTAGGTTTTCATTTTTTTTATGTTGTAGTAAATTTAGGACTAGAGTAAATATAGCTGGTTCTGGGCTAGTCTTTCATGTGGCTAACTTGGGTCTAATTCCTCTGCACTGCAAATGGCCCATCAAACTCACCATCAGTGATTCCTCAGTGTAGAGCCAAGAGTAAGCCCTGAGCATTTCTGGGCATTCTCTCCCACACAATTATAATAGTTTGAGAAGTATGTGTGTTATACTTATATCTAAGTATCAGGTATCTTTTATTTTTTCAGAATATATCATCTTGCATCTTTCTTTTACTTCAAATCATGTTTAAGTTTGGCCACTTCGATCCATGTTAACCCTTTGAGTATTTATTAATTATCTACATATGATAGAGGAATGTCAAATACTCAAAGCTAAATCTTGTTTAAAAGCTGCAATACTATTAAATAGGGAATTATCATAAATAATATTAAAAGAAAATGAGGAAGTATTAAAAGAAAATATAGTAGACTGTTAATTGAATACACTATTCAACACAGAATCATAAATAGATAGAGTGGAAATTTGGTGTGTTTTAAAAGACTATTCTTATTACACAAATTACAATCTTGTTTAAAATAAGCATGGTAGGACTAGAGTTATAGTACAGTGGTAGGGCCTTTGCCTTGCACCTGGCTGACATGGGAGGAATGAGGTTTGATTCCAGGTATCTCAAATGGTTCAACGAGCCTGCCAGGAGGGATGTCTGAGCACAGAACAAAGAGTAATCTCCAAGTGCCACCAGATGTGGCCTCCAAACAAAACTAAAATAAAATAATACAAAAAATAATAAAATAATAAAAAAGTAAGCAGATAATATTAACTTCATATTGCACATTCAACAATGATCAGTTCAGTCTGATCTGTGCCACTATACCACCCATTTCATTTTATTTTGTTTGATTTGATGTCACACCTTGTGGGACTCAAGGGGTTACTCTATGCTCAGAAAACAGCACTGGTAGACTAAGGGGACCATATGGGATGTGGGGGATCAAATCCAGTAAGCCACATGCAAGGCAAGCGTCTTATCCACTATACTATGACTCTGGCAACTCCACACTATTTTTAATGAATTAAAATTTTACTGCTGTGTTTGTTCTTAACATAACTTTTTGTTATTATAGTGCTTTCTTTTTTTTATAATAAGTTTTATTTTTACCAAAGTGGATTACAAATCATTCACAGTAAAATTTTAGGTATAAAGTGACATTGAATCAGGGACATTCCCACCATCAATGTTGTCCTCCCTCCCACCCCCCATTCCCAGCATACATCCCATATCCAGCTCCGTTGCTCCCCAGGCAGCTAGTAAAAGTGGTCCCCTCTGGGTCTAGCTTGTTGTAGATTGGGTATCAATCCTGTTGTAATAACCCTGATTGTAACAACAACCAATCTATTCAGTAAAATAGCACAACCTGCTCTGTCAATATCCTTAAATGTCAACAGGCTAAATTCCCCCATTAAAAGACACAGAATAGGGGATTGTATCAGAAAACAAAAACCAGACTTCTGCTGCCTGCAAGAAACACACCTAACAGAGCAAGATAGACACAGATTTAGAATAAAAGGATGGGAATCAATTATTCAAGCCAATGGAAAACAAAACAAAGCTGGGACAGCCATTCTCATATCAGATCAAATTGCATTCAACCTCAAGAAAGTGGTCAGAGACCAAGAGAGTCACTACTTACTGATCAGGGGAACCTTAGACCAAGAAATACTAACTCTGATCAATATCTATGCACTGATTGTAGAGCCAGCAAAATATATAAGGCATTTGCTCACAAACCTAGAGAAACATATGGAGGGAAATGTGATATTAATTGGGGATTTTAATACTCCCCTCTCATCACTAGACAGATTCACTAGGTAGAAAACCAGCAAAGATATGAGCCCTAAATGAGAAACTACAGTGCTCTTTCTTATAGGGGAATATATATGCAGTGCTTTTCAACCTCTTTCTTTCCACCTGCAGCCTTGCAAGGGTCGGTGCATTGACCCAACCCCACAGAGCAGCAGTTGAAATCACTTGGTGAATTTCCCAGTACTGCATTTACTGAAATCAGTTGGAATAAAAAACAAACACAGTATGATGCTTGAATTTTTTTGTGGCAGCCCCAGACACAGAAAGCAATAAATAATTCAAACAAAATCAAAACAAATTATTCTGCTTTTAAAACAAAAGAATGTCTACGGGCAGAGAACATAACTGGGTGAGCTAAATCCAATTCAAGGGATCAAGTCTAGGGCCTGGAGAGAGAGTATGTACAGTGGGAAGGACACTTGTTTCTGGTTTGATCTCTAGCATCCCACAAGATCCTGTGATCTCCTGAACCTAGGAGTAACCTCTGAGCATTGTGGGTGTGATCTCAAAATCAAGATAGATAAATAAATAAATATAAATAGAAGTATCAACTCTAATAAGATGGGTGGAAGCTAGAATATTGGTGGTCACAAAATAAGGCAGTTCACTTATAAAAATATTTTTACTTAAAGGACTGATTATCTGAAACCTATATAATGTTTAAACCAATGTTACTTCCATTTTTTTTTTAAATGCAATCTCCTTCCCGAAAATGTGAAAACAGTTACCCATTACTAATCTCTGTTCTGGAAACTCCTACCCAGATCTGCTGACTTTTTTGTTTGTTTGTTTTGCATAGAGTAATCATGCAGTGAAGTATTACATTTTTATATTTTAAGTCTGTACTTAAAATTAAAATTCTTTCCTTGGTAAAGAAGAAAATCAGAAATCAGTTTAAATAAAGTAAATAAAGGAAAACTAAAAGCACAGGGCAATAGATGTGCGAAATATTTCAAACTAAAGAGCATTTTTAGATGCCAGCTCAAAAATGGAAATAGGTTGGCAAGATATAATCCAATAAATAATACATTGTTTTATTTATGAGTTCCTTAAAAGCATTCGTGCTCTGAATTGCAGCAACTTGTAGTACCATCTTATAATTTGGTCTAAAACACTAGAACAATAAAATAAAGAAAAACAATGTTCCTCTTTTTTTATCACTGTATTCATAATCAAATATATAGTATCTCAGTACTCATAATCTACAGAGAAGGTGCATAATTTTTACATAGTTTACAAATTATTTGGCAGCTTACTATTTTTATATTTTTATTTATGTGTAAAGTTCAGATTCTAAAATATACAAAATGTGCTAGGCCCTAGGATACCTAAAAATTTTCATGAATGTCTTCTATCACTGAGAGAAGCTGAGAATCAGAAAAACCAGACTGACCTATATCCCAGTTTTTAAAAGCAATTCTGATTATATCAGCAAATTTACTATTAGTAACCTTTTACTATGAAAAATATTCAACTTGTCTCACATATGAGACTAGATTAATTTTAAATATAGCTTTTCTATATATATTCTTCTAGTATCATTCCTCACTTATTTAATTGCTTTCTTTTTTTTTTTTTTTTTTTTGGTTTTTGGGCCACACCCGGTGACGCTCAGGGGTTATTCCTGGCTATTCGCTTAGAAGTCGATCCTGGCATGGGGGACCATATGGGGAACCGGGGGATCGAACCGAGATCCGTCCTAGGTTAGCGCAGGCAAGGCAGGCACCTTACCTTCAGTGCCACCGCCCGGCCCCTTTAATTGCTTTCTTTAACATGTCTTAGCAGTCTTTTGTAAATGTCATGAGTAGAGAAATATTACTGTCCACTCTTGTTACAGTGTTAGCATCTGACATAGTCCTTAGCAAATGCTTACCAATTGTTGGCTGAATAAATAAAGTGACACCATCTTTGCACTAAAATTCAGGGATGAAAGAGCTTATGACTTTTTATTTCTTCTCTCTTAATTCACAATTATTAAAACTGCATTGAAGTATGCCTTTCCAAAAGAGAATTAATCACTTAGCTTTATTCCCCACTTTTGAAATATTGTATACAACTGAAATGATTGTGGGAAATGACAAAAGGCTCTAAACAAATGAGAAGTGCTATTTCTGTATCTGTATTGTTTGTTGGGATCAGCCTCAAATGCAGTGTGATTATTATGCTGAATTCTGTAGTTGCTTAAAATTGACATTAGTTTGTGGAGAGTCTTATATTACCAACATTATAACTTAAGATTTGCTTATGCAGGGGCCGGAGTGGTGGCGCTAGAGGTAAGGCGTCTGTCTTGCAAGCGCTAGTCTAGGACGAACTGTGGTTTGATCCCCCGGTGTTCCATATGGTCCCCCAAGCCAGGAGCTATTTCTGAGAGCATAACCAGGAATGTCACCTGAGTGTCACCGGGTGTGACCCAAAAACAAAAACAAAAACAAAAAAGATTTGCTTGTGTAAATGCTTCAATTAGTTTCATAACAAGTAATAGTATCACCTAGAATAAATAAAAATAAAGTACACAATATATTTTTATTTACAAAGTTAACTCATGAATAATCAGGTATAATTTCTAATTATAATTTGTAAAAATGTGTTTTAATTCCTAAAATGTTAAAGTTACCATTACGCATTAAATATTCTACCTTCACAACTTTCATACATTTATCACCAAATGACTAAAGGAAAAACAAATTTTAAAACACAAAAAATACCTCCCAGCAAACAGTATTTTCACCCAGAGTTTAAAAATATTTCCTTTTAGTCAAATAGAAATATTGACATAAGAGCAGTGCAAAAGATTTGATGAGGCAAACTAGCCTTGTTCAACAAGAGAGATCAACTGGCCAAAGTCTGGCTGACTCTGGTTAAGTGTGGCTCTTCTCGTGATTTCAGGGTTCTTATGTTAAGAAACTAAAACCATAAATCCAACTTAAGAGATTGAATTGGCTTAAAACGGTATTCAGAAGCTCACAGTTATTGTGAAAGCTAAACTATCTGGTTTACATATTAGATTGGAAGGAAAAGCTTTCAGAGGTTAGAACCACTACTCAAGCATTCCAAAACTGCAGAGTTTCTGGGTTGTAATCTTCACTGTTACACATGCATGCCCAAACCTTACTATCAGAGAAATGAATTCAAGCTAGTGTTGCTTCCTTGTAACATACATTCAAGTTTTATAGTCTCCTGTAAGAGTTGTCACTTTGGCAAATTGATGAAAGTGCTTGTATACTCCCTACGGGGGTTGAGAGAAGCATAAATTATCTGCTTTCTCCAAGACTAAGCCTTTAGAAGTTTCCCTGATAAAGAACTGGTCCAGATACTGCACAGCAAGTAAAATAACAAAAGTCCTCACTATTAATAACCTCTTTGATATCATAAACTCATAGGATTAGTTATATTTTCTAATAACTAGACTACATATTAAGATAGATTATTAAAGAACAAATCACACTAGTGTGCATAACTGCAAAGTTTTTTATGAGCTTAAAACAACGTCAACTTGCTCTATTGTCACATATTTTTAATTGTATTTTTTAAATTTAGAACATTCAATCAAACAGTTGGGACTTTTGAAGAACTACAGAAACACCTGGAAGGGTATGTGGCAAACCTGAACCGTGATGATGAAAAAAGACATGCAAAGTAAGTAGGAGAATCTTTTCTTAAGCAGCCAATGAACTTGGGATAAGAAATATGATTTAGGGGCCGGGCGGTGGCGCTGAAGGTAAGGTGCTTGCCTTACCGCGCTAACCTTGGACGGACCGCGGTTCGATCCCCTGTGCCCCATATGGTCCCCCAGGCCAGCCAGGGGCGACTTCTGAGCGCATAGCCAGGAGTAACCCCTGAGCGTCAACGGGTGTGGCCCAAAAACCAAAAAAAAGAAAAAAAAAGAAAAAAAAAGAAATATGATTTATTGTACAATAAAATTTGCTTCACTGCAAAATAAGGCAAGTCCTTTCAAATTACTACACAAAAAGCAATATCACTTATATGATAATAGGTATTAGTTTAGTTTATAAATTGTTAGCTTTTTTCTTTACGAGTTAAGTAGGAATATCCAGGAGAAATATCCTGTCATGGCATTTGCCATAGCCAGTTTCTAATATATTTATTTGTTTCCTTTTATTGTGCTTGTTTGCTTTGGGGTAATAGTTGGCCTACTCAACTACTCAAGCCCTACTCTTTGCCCTGTGATCAGGGATCAATCCTGACAGGGCTCAGTGGACTGTATGTAGTATTAGGGATTAAACTTGTTGGGCTTAATTCAAGGAATGCCCAAACTCTGAATTATTATCATGACCCCAAAATACTATATTTTAACATTATTTTAAGTGTTTTGATAAAATAATTTTAGAACATAATTCGCCACCTATAACCATAAAATGCTACAATTAAAATCTAGAAAACTGAACTAGGAACCAAAGCAGAATATTTAATCAAGAACATTTAAGGTGGGCTGGAGTGGTAGCACACTAATAGGACCTTGCACGCAGCTGACCCAGAATGGACACAGGTTCAATTCCCGGCATCCCATATGGTCCCTGAGCCAGGAGCAATTTCTGAGTACAAAACCAGGAGGTAGGTTCCTGGGAGGAGCTTATGGGGCACCCTGGGTTTTCCCCACTTCCCCACTTCCCAGCCGGCTCCATAGACTGGCTTAGGGGTGGGGTCTGATCTCCTCTCCTTGGGCCTGGGAGGGCCTTCCTGCCCTCCTGGAGCTGGATTTTTGGCCAACACGGGTCTGGGTCACTGGCAGACCTCCATACGTGCCAGCGGCCTGTTAGCCCGGCCTAGGGTCGGGGGTCAGAACTTGGGTCACTCTGCCCCCCCTTCCTCTTTCCTCTGGAGTCCTAGGTGGGTTCCTGGGAGGAGCTTATGAGGCACCCTGGGTTTTCCCCACTTCCAAGCCAGCTCCAGAGACTGGCTTAGGGGGTGGGGTCTGATCATCCTTCCCGTGAGCGGGAGTCTGGGCCAACATGGGTCTTGGCAGACCTCCCTATGTGCCAGAGGCCTTTTTACACTTTTAGGAGCTAAACTGGTTGTTGCAGATAGCTGCTCAGCTATAATCAGGCAGTCACTGGCAACTTCATACCAGTCTACATGACCCAAACCGCGTGGAAACATATAAACATATACTCCTCCCAAACATCAGTACCCTAGATTTACCCTTTTTTTTTTTTTTTTTTTTTTTGGTTTTTAGGTCACACACGGCAGTGCTCAGGGGTTACTCCTGGCTCCATGCTCAGAAACTGCTCCTGGCAGGCACGGGGGACCATATGGGGCACCGGGATTCGAACCGATGACCTTTTTGCATGAAAGGCAAATGCCTTACCTCCATGCTATCTCCCAGGCCCCAGATTTACCCTTCTTAACATCAGTACAACACAGCTCTAATCACAGACCAAAGTCGTACAGTGAATCTAACAATCCCAAAACTATTTCAAAGGACATAAAATGAACAATATATCTATTGAATATTTTATTTTCTTTAACAGCTATAACTCTCTATATATTCTTCTACCGCACCTTTTCTATCCACTTTTCATCTTGTCTTTTCTTTGTTAGCTGTTAGAAGTGTCCTCTCAGTTTAATGCTTATGATTGAACTATGTCATGGAGATTGTTGGTCTTGTTCCTATGGCCTCCAGATGCGCCAATAACGCTATGTGGCACTGATTCTTGTTTGCATAGACACATTAAAATGGGAAAATACTATACATACAGATAAGTTCCTATCTAATAGAGATAGGAACACACAAATCTCAGTACAATGGGGCCTTACACCCTGAACACTGATATAATGACCTGGCACAGGCCTCAGAAAAATGGGCATCCTCCATTCAAGCTGTCTACGAAATATCCAAGGTATTTTATAGGAACTTCTGGAAGCAATCCACTACCAGGGAAGACACTACCAAGACTGTGACATCGACCTCCTGAAAAGAGACTTCCGATAACCCTGAGAAGACTTGACAACAACAATGACATGGTTCTCTCTATTGTCCCTCAAGTGTGAGGTTAAACGAGAGCTTGCTCTGCACCATCCTGACTGCAATATGGGACATGCAGATTCTAGGATCTTGAACACAGAAGCATGATACCAACAACAGAGGCTATGTGAAGAATGGAGGTGTATTGCCACTACAGACTATGACTTGGATTGGACAAACTAGTTTGCCTGGAGCCTAGAGTCGGTCTCGTGCCAGGAAACTTCAGGGGTAGGGTCTCCTTGTATTTAGGTCATGGTTTTTCTTTCCATCTCCCTCATATTTTGGTGGGCCTATGCAAATAGATGCCACTCTAACACTGTCTTTTACTATGTTCCCTTGACTCCAATCCTTAAGAAAAACAACCCACTGAAACTTTTGAGGTTAACTTAGACTAGTATGCATGTGCATGGAACTATAAAAATGTACTTTGCCTTCAATGTTTAAGGAATTATGTAAGACTTATGTCTAGATTATATTGTGTGCTGCTAAGAAATAGTATGTACTAGAATCTGGGGATTTGAGGGACTAAGCAATTGTAGTGTACATGGGTTCTGGTTTGTTTTTCTTAATGCTCTTTGGCTGAAAGTTCAAGGCTGGGATATCATCCATGGGACTACTGAGAATTCTGTTTCTGGGTGATTGTTCTTCCACTGTAACCTTACCCTATCCTCTTTTTCTTTATCTTTGTTCTCATAATTAAAAAAAGAAAAACAGGAGTAACCCCTGAGCACCACAAGTGTTACCCCCCAAGTCCCACAAAAAAGAACATTTAAGGGTTTTTTGCAAAAATGATATATAAAAAAAGTATACCAAATGTAACTTTGTAATAACAGTTTGTGTCTATTTAACTTAAAGAAGTAAATTTTTATTAACAGTGAGGGGTTGGAATGATACAGTGGGTAGCTTGTTTACCTTGCATGCAGCCTACCAAGTTTGTTTGTTTGGTTTGGGGCCACACCTAGTGACACTCAAGGATTACTCCTGGCTATTTGCTCAGAAATCGCTCCTGGCTTGGGGGCCATATAGGACGCCAGGGGATCCAACCACAGTCTGTCCTAGGCTAGCGCACACAAAGATGCCTTACAGCTTGTGTCACTGTTCCACCCCCCTACCCAGTTTTAATAACCAACATTTTATATAATCTCTTGAGCCCGCCAGGAGTAATTCCTGAATGTAGAGTCAGGAAGTAACACCTGAGTACCACCGGGTGTGGACCAAAAAACAAAACAAATAAACAAAAATGTGGGGAAAATGCAGGGGGGATAAGTACAGGGCTTAAGGCACATGCTTTACATGCTTTCAACTGACTCTGATTTAATTTTAGTACTGCAGGGTCCCCTGAGCATTGTTCATCAGGATTAAATAGTTAATACCCCGCACCAAAAGGCCTGATCTACACTGCATTCTCAGGCCCTTGCATTCAGTTCTGGCCTGGTTGCCTGAGAATTGCATGAATGTCAAAATCGAACCCGGATCAGACATGTGTAAGGCAATGCCTCTTACTCACTGCTATTGCCCAGGCTCCAAGAGAATTGCATGAATGTACCCCAGGCACTTAAACCCTTCTGTGAGTCCTCAATAAAAAAATGAGTATTTTTACTAATATTTTAAAATTGTCAAATAATAGTATTACCCATCTAGCAAGATAACTTGGTTTTACAAACTGTTACTCCAATTTACCCATTAAAAACTTTAGTAAATGACAAATAGCAAAATACAAAATAAAATTCTCAATCTAACAATTCCTTGTATATAGGACCAAAAGGACATGGTGCTTTGGATTTCCATTTGATCAATACTTTTTAATGGCTTCACTTAGGTATGATTTAAGTGCCACACATTCACTTAGTTATTTTATTAATTCAGTTTGCTAGTTTTCCTCTTCTGAATTTCCGAGTTTGTCAGCATTTAATATACAAACATCATTGTCACCTCTCCCATGTGACTGAATCTCATTTAATGAAGGTTGATATAGTCTTTTTTTTTTTTGGAACTAAGAGCAGTAATTACTGAAAAATATGGCAAGAGTGAAAATGGTGGCATAATACTTTCTTGACAGAGGGTTGAATATAAAGTTTCACTTCTCTTGTACAGGAGATCCATGTCTAATTGGAAGTTGTCAAAAGCAGTCTCTCTGGAAATGATTCAACTGAAGGAGAAGGTGGCCAGATTTTCCTCATCATCCCCATTCCAGAACCTTGAGATTATCACAACACTGGGCGTTGGTGGGTTCGGAAGAGTTGAGCTTGTAAGGGGTTTACGTTTCAAGCATCTGAGAGAAGTCTTATGACTTTTTTTGTTTGTGTGCTTTATATTTTAGAATATCTTGGATTTATGAGTTACTGCTGTCTTACAGTTTTAAAATGAAATTGAGACTGTATACTTTTTACTCTATGTTGAATAGTGATAGGCCTCTAATAATAGGCTGTAAAACTATAATTGGTATTTCTAGCCTCTTATGTTCATTTTCACTGGTGTATATTTTATTCTTGATAGAAATGGAGGGGCTGGGGCAGTGGCATAAGTAGTAAGGCATCTGCCTTGCTCGTGCCAGCCTAGAATGGACTGTGGTTTGTTCCCCCAGTGTCCCATATGGTTCCCCAAGCCAGGAGCTATTTCTGAGTGCATAGCCAGGAGTGCCCCTGAGCATAACAGGGTGTGGCCAAAAACAAAGAAACAAAAACAAAAACAAAAAAGAAATAATTGGGAGAACTTACCAAGTAAGCATCATCAAAGTCTCTAAAACATAAAATATTTCATAACAGCAAAATGTATCTATGCACACACCCATGATATACTAACTTTTTACATACTAAAAGTAAATTGTGTCTACTAGATGTGCATACAAATGAAACTTTAACATCTTAGATTGAATGAAATATCTCTTAAATAACTTCATTCCCTTCTCTGCATATAACTTTCATCATTCTAGTTTTGGGTTGTTAAAGAAGTTCAATTAGAAAAAAATGGAAAAAATGACTGCAGAGCTGTCTGCTATAGTATTTATAAGAATTGCTGGCAACTTCCAGCTATATCTTTTATATCAACTCTCTCTGGGTTTTAAATCAGCTTCTATGAAGATACAGAGGTATTCACATTAAATACTAAGAAGAAGTTGGTTGGAAATCCATTACCTTATTGCTGCATAGAGATAGATGCCTTCTGAACTCTTCTGAACAACACATTTGTTTTTTGTTTATTTATTTATTTATTTATTCATTCATTCATTCATTCATTTATTTTGGCCACATCCAGCAATGCTGAGATGTTTCTCCTAGCTCTTCATTAGGACTTACTCCTGGCAATTCTGGGATCAAACTTGGTTTGACTGCATGCAAGTAAGTGGCCTACCTGTTGCACTATTTCTGTAGCACCAGTCAATAGTTTTTTCAAAAGGTTTGTTTAGTCTAGAGATTTAATTATCTGGCCATCACAATCCCAATTTTCAAAGATTTTTATCTACATTACTATCATCCTTAAATCTGAAATTCTTCCAGAAGATTTAAGATGTGTATTTTCACACTTAGTATTTTATCTTCAATGGACAAGGCAAAAAGCAGTTTTTTAGTGGGTAAAGAATATACTCTTTGTTATGCATTTGGAGAAATAGGGACAATCATCTATTGGATATGTTTGACTAAAGAACTGTCAAAATATTAGGAAAAAGAATACTAGTATATCTTTTATCTATTATTAGCAAATAGTAATTGTATTAGTAACCCAACTACTGATTGAAATGTCATATGCCAAACCAATGATAAACCTAAGAAAAATATGGAATATAGTGATTCCTGTATAGTTTAGTTAAGAGTAGGTATAGTCTGGCTATGGGATTTTTTACTTTACATTGATAAATGCCAATTAAATTCTTTTCTTTACTTTTCTTTTTTTTCTTTTCTTTTTCTTTCTTTTCTTTTCTTTTTTCTTTTTTTTTTTTTTTTTTTTGGCCACACCTGATGACTCTCAGAGATGACTCCTGGCTTGAGGGACCATATGGGATGCCGGAGATCCAACCTCAATCTATCCTGGGTCATCCATGTGCAGGGCAAACACCCACCCCTATTGCTCCGATCCCTTTTTTTTTTTTTAAGGGAAAATTCTGTTTGTCTATCTTAGAGCTGTGGTTTATAAGAAATGTCTGTTCTAATGGAAATGTTTATAATTTCTACAAAACAGTAAGCAACTTGTTAGTTAGATATGGCTGGTGAGCTTTTGAATTGTGATTAGTACACCCGATGAACTGAATCCTTGATTTTAGTTAATTAAAAATAAGGTAACTGGAAGGATTGCACAGTGGTTAGGAAATCTGACTTGTGTTCAATTCCCAGTATCCCATTGGTTTTTTGAGTACCACCACATGTGGCCCTGCCAAAATAAAACAAATAAAAAGAGGTAACCAGGTAGGAGAGATAAAGGTAAGGCACTTGCCTTATAACAGTTGCCACAAATTTTATCCTAGTCTTTCATATGATCTTCTAAACACCATCAGGAGTGATCCCTGAACATAGAACCTGGGGTAAGCCCTGAGTATAGAACAGTGTGGCCCCAAAATAAAATATATATATACATATATATATATATATATATATATATATAAATGGGATAAAATCTTGTAACTTATGATTGCATATTAAATAATGTAGGTTCATCTTGTTTTAATGAGGTTCACCTTATCAAAGTAATAGATATTTAAAAAAGAACAACTAGGTAAGAGTTTTTCATGTCACAAGCTCAAAATGGAGTATATTTCTAAATATTTAATTATCTCACCAGACATTTTTTCTTGTTTGTAATGCAAAGACTATGAGTTTGCCCAGTTATATGAATTATTTTTGAAATTTAAATAAAAGGGAGAGGTGTATCTGAATGAAATTCAATTCTCAAAGAGACCAGTGGATAAAAGATTAGGTGCTATTTATGTAGTGGTAACTGATACTAGTTAACTTATTATATATATTGTATTTTTCCATAAATTAATTTTGAGAACTCATTATCTTACATAGGTGAAAGTAAAAAATGAGAATGTTGCTTTTGCTATGAAATGTATAAGGAAGAAGCACATTGTTGACACTAAACAGCAGGAACACGTCTACTCAGAAAAGAGGATCCTAGAAGAATTGTGTTCTCCCTTTATTGTGAAGTAAGTGAGCACTGGAATCTAGGACTCAGAATTTTTCATAACACTGCTAGGTAATAAGAAAGTAGATTGAAGTCTAGGGTCAAGAATCCAAATTATTGGGGCTTAAGCGGTGGCTCAAGTGGTAAGGTATCTGCCTTGCGTACGTTAGCCTAGAACTGACCTCTGTTCAATTCCCCAGCCTCCCATGTAGTCCCCCAAGCCAGGAGCGACTTCTGAGTGCATAGTCAGTAGCATCACCGGGTGTGGCCTAAAAATCAAAAAAAAAAAAAAAAAAGAAAGAAAAAAAGAGAGAGAGAGAGAGAATGAGTGAGTGAAATTAAGATGAGATAACAAATTGGTCATTTAATGCAGACCAGATACAGGATTTTGGAAGTGAAAATGTATTAAAAATCTCTTGGAGGCATGATATTATTGTACTTCTGCAAGTGTTATTTGGGTACATCCTATCAAAGGAAAATAAATGGTGGTGCTAGAAGTCACTAGGTGCCAAAAGATAATTTCCCAATAGTTACTGTTCTATGTACAACTGTCACCAAAGTTTGGAAGACATGGTTTTCTAGGTGCAGAATTTCTTTATTTGTGAAGACATGGACCAGTGCTATAAGTCAGATATATATTTTTCATGTATTTTTGAATACCCTACAGTGTAGCTTTAGTGATTTCTTGATGATTTAAAGTTTCCTTTTGAATATGTACTTGTAAAAATCAGATACTTGGAGAGACTACTCTTACCTATCCATATTTCTACTACCATTTTTTTTTCTCCAAGATTGGAAAAATATGTCTGGGACCAGAGTATTTGGTGGTGGCATTAGTGCATGCTTTATGTTGAGGCACTTAATTCAATCTCCAGCACTATGTGGTCCACCAAGCACCACAGGGTGCTGACTATTGCCCCACCCTCAAAAAGTCTGAGACTAACCAAAGCTAATTAATAGAAAGTCACCCAATTATCCTTATATTAACTATATTCTTAAAATGCATTTCTTTCTTTCTGCTCTATTTGTGACCACATTTGTCAGTGCTTTGGGATCACTCCTGGTAACATTAAGGAGATTAATCTGGTGTATACAGGATGGAACCCTGGTTGCACACAAGGGGAGAACCCTTTCTGTTGTACTATCTCTCTAGCCCCAGGATACATTCTTTTTTTTTAAATCAATAGCTCATTAGCAAGCAGATGAGTTGCTTCAGGGCATGGTTAACTTTTATTCATTTTCTCATTTTCAGCTCTTTGTAAAGTGCCTGACATGTAGTAAGACACTGATACTATGAATTACTATTAGTTTCAGCATTCATTGAGAAATTAACATGTTCCATTCACCTTTGTTAACAAGTATAAATATATATTTTAAATTTGTTTATTTTATATCCATTTTATATGCATACATAACATATTTATATTTCATATACATTAGTATTATATATCACATGAGTATATGTAATAAATGATATATTAGTAATACCCAAAGTCGTTCATGATTGTGAACTTTGCAGTTGTGGAAAAAGAAACTGTATTATGAACAATGTTGTAACCTTGGTGTTTAAAGTTAATTAAATTAAAATATCTATTCAACAAATACCTTATGAATGTATATGTTATTTAGATCCTTATTGTCATATTACGATGGCCTTGTTACATCAGGGCAGGAAAAAGTGTGGCCCACTAGCTTATTAAGGACCCCTTGGGGATGTAACCTCGAATAGGCAGCTTGATTCCAAGCCTTCACTGACCCACTTAACTAGATTGCTTCTCTGCTCTTAGACTCCGTGCCAGGGGAAAAAAAAATGGATTGTTTTGGGATAGCATGGAAGTAAGGCATTTGCCTTGCATGCAGAAGGACAGTGGTTTGAGTCCCAGCATCCCATATGGTCCTCCCAACCTGCCAGAAGGGATTTCTGAGCACAGAGCCAGAGTAACCCCTGAGCACTGCTGGGTGTGACCCAAAAACAAACAAACAAACAAACAAACAAACAAAAAGAAAGCCTAGACCCTGATTTTGCCCACTTTTGAACAAGTTTTACATTATTGAGACTATTATTTCCCAGTTTCCAGGAGAGTTGCTAGTTGCTAGAGACTTCTGTTCAGCTCAGTCCCTCTCTGAACCATTACTCTCTCTGACCATTATTCTTAGGTGAAGAGATACTTTTTGCTCCAGAGATAACATTGCATCTAGTTCTGGAATACAGTTCCTTGAAGTTGAGATTGTTGAAACTAGAGTCCTTTATAAATCAGCTTTCTTTCTTCCTTATGGGTGTTGTTACTAGTAACATTACTCAGTAAACTTTCTACTTACAGAGTCTGTTATTTTAGAGTCTATTATCTGGAGAAATCAACCTGAATCTGGAAGCTGTAAGAAATGAATATGGGCAATGTGATGTAAAGCAGCCTAGAGGAAATATATGTAAGAGGTCTCATGAGTTTTTGGAAGAAGGACAGATTATATTTGTAAGAGGGATAATTAGTTGTTTTATTAAGAAGCTGGCTTCTAAATTTAGGTTTCAAAACTATGTAACGTTTGGGGTTGGAGCAATAATACAGCAGGTAGAGCACTTGCTTTGCATGTTGTTAATCTGAGTTCTATCGTCTGCATCCCATTTGGTATCCTGGGGTCTGCCAATAGTTATTTCTGAGTGCAGAGCCAGATATAACCCCTCAGCATTGCTAGTTGTGGCCCCAAACCAAAAATAAAAAAAATAATAATATGTTTTAAGTGAAACATATTAAGCTCATTAAGGGCTAGAGAAAGCAAAGGCAAAGAGGGAGAAAAAATGAAAGAAAATTTAGAAGGAAGTCCAACGTAGCTATAGAATGTTTGGAAGGAGTTAAGAAACATCATTTAAAATGACATGGATGATTTTTTTGCACAATTTAAAAATGTTTTAAAAGTGCATTTTAATATCAAATATTTAATTAATAATTAAATCAATTATTAAATATTTATTTTTTAATTTTTTAAAATTTATCTTCACAGACTATACCGTACTTTCAAAGACAATAAGTATGTATACATGCTTCTGGAGGCCTGTTTAGGTGGAGAGCTGTGGAGTATACTAAGGGACAGGTAATGAAAAATAATACCAAACAAAATATCTGTTGTGCTGAATTCATAATAATTAAAAGATCATGAAGCAAGTTGTTAGGAAATGATTTTAAGAAAATATCATGTGGTAAAATAAATAAGTCAATGATACTTTTTTTCAGTGAAGCAAAGTATTTTTTTATTGAATCTTTTTTAGAAGGATGTGAGAGGATAGAAAGAGGAAAAATGTGTTTAAGAGAGAACACAGGAAGCAAAGAACCAGAGTCAAGAAGCGAGATACATGTTCCAAGTAGAATATAGGATTGAAGAGCAAGCCCACACTATTTTTTTAGCTAACCTTATAACAGTGTTCTGTAAGGCAGCTGCTGTTGTTCTTATTTTAGTGATAAAACAATTACAGGATTAAAAGAGGTTTCAAGTTCTCTATTTCATCTTAAGTGTGGGTTATAGTAGGTATAGACCAATGTGATTCTATGTCTGAATTGAAAAGTTGAAAAGGAAGGGTAACTGATTAAAGATATTAGCTGTCAATAGATAGGAATTTTTTTTTTGTTTTGGGGCCACACCCGGTGATACTCAGGGGTCACTCCTGGATGTGCACTCAGAAATGGTTTCTGGCTTGGGGGACCATATGGGACACCAGAGGAGAGAACCACAGTCCATCCTAGGTTATCGAGTGTAAAGCAAATGCCCTACTGCTTGTGCCACCACTCCAGCTCCTAGTTAGGATTATAGTGGATAGGATGTTTTAAGTAGTAGTAAGAGTATAGGAGAAGAAATCGAAAGGCAACCAGATGTGGTTGGACTAAACTTTTAGACTATCTTAGTCTGCCCGTATTATTCAACCATGTCCACACATTGTAATTATAATGACATTTTCTACAAACTCTAAAAATTTAGCCTCTAATGCCAGAAATTGTGATCCAGCTTATTGAAGATGGGCATTAGTAAATGATTTTTAAAATGCCTCTCAAGAAAATATAGTGTGCATTCATGACTGAAAATCATGTATCAGACTAGATCAAGGAGAAAAACTGAAAAAGTGAGGGGACCTACAATATATCTGAAAAAGTAATTGTGTCTTCTATCTTTCCTTAATCAGACAAATCTATTTAGAAAATTAAAAAATTATTTATAGGAGAGTTGGTTATATGTCATTATGCAGCCCATTTTTTTCCTTAATGAGAAGCCTATTTTACAGATAGAGATTTAAGGCTCAGAACAGTTATACCACTTGTTAAGGTCACAGGAAGAGTTAAAACCAATCTTACTCCAAAGTAACACCCTTTCTTTTTGTCCTTTAGTAAATTATTACCACATTTTCATAATTCAGTATGGTAGTATACTTACAAAGCTGACAAAGGGCAACTATCATTGTGGATATACCACATAGGGAAGAGTTCTGAGCCAGTTCTATACAATTATTGTTAATAAGCTGTAGAAACAGGAAATTAAAATAATTAAGTCATTTTTAAAATTCAGACTATCAGTTCATTTTATTTTTTCAGTTTGACATAATGTCTTTAAAGAATTTATTTTATTTTCTTATTTTTCTATTTTATGTGTGAATAGAAATATCAAAAACAGTTGTCTGTAAAGATTTGCAAAATTATTTAAAATAATTTAATATGTTTTTGTTTCTAAACTCTCTGGATTTCTTTATGGGCAGCAATCTAAGCCATTGTTACTATTAAATGTTTTATGAGGAGCAAGAAAGATAGTATA
This sequence comes from Crocidura indochinensis, assembly GCA_004027635.1. NCBI lineage: Eukaryota > Metazoa > Chordata > Mammalia > Eulipotyphla > Soricidae > Crocidura > Crocidura indochinensis. The sequence goes on from PVKC010002505.1 coordinate 41,726, forward strand.
GAAATTAAGGTACTTTCTTTTTCTTTTTTTTTATATTTTATTTTAACACCTTGATTACATACATAATTGTGTTTGGGTTTCAGTCATGTAAAGAGCACCACCCATCACCAGTGCAACATTCCCATCATCATTGTCCCAAATCTCCCTCACTTTCTTTTTCTTTTTAGTTTGCTGACCCTAGTTTGATCTCCCATGCTGCATTAGGTCACAGAACACTGACAGGATTGATTCCTGAGTAAGCCCTGAATATTTCAGGGTGTGGCCCAACATCACTCAGAACACTGAGTGCAACATCATGTGCTCACAAGAGACCGGAAAGATGAATGTGTAGATATTAAGTGGGAAATGATGTCATTGCAGGGGCAGTTTTGATGAATCTACCTCCAAGTTCTGTGTTGCTTGTGTGACTGAGGCATTTGATTACCTGCATCGACTAGGTATTATCTACAGAGACCTAAAACCAGAAAATTTAATTCTAGATTCTGACGGATATCTAAAACTGGTAAGACACATTTTCTATTGTACGGTATGATACAAGATATTTCCAAATGCAAAGTTGTTTTATACTAGCAAATTAATTTTAGTATATGAATTATTTTCATTTGGGGGATGTAACCTTTGAAACTATCATACGTAAGTGGGGTCAGTGTTATAAACACATATTTTTACCCCAGGAATTAAATATTTTAATCTATGTGACTACTATTAAGGAATGAGCATATAAGAGGATGTCTTTAAAATTAGATTTTATTAGTGTTTCTGTGTAATAATGTAAAAGATGCTTCAATGGATTTCTGCTACATAACTGACTGACTATAAGAAGTAAGGGAAGAAGAGAGCATGGATCCTTGCACAAGATAATTATTGTTTGTATAAAGAAATAAGATAGATAGATGAATGGTGATCTTTTCTTTGGAATCTTATTAAGTGATATTAAAGTGCAACCAGGATTGAGGATAACAGCATTGAAGGCATACATTTCCTTATTATCTATCTTCTAAAATATAAGATGAATCCTCTTGGGTATTACTCCAAAGAAAAAATAAGCTACCAGGCAGTCTAAATTGCTTTCACTGAGAAATGTCAAAATTCAACTTTGGAAGGTATTAAACTATGATTATATTAGAACTTTTATATATGTATATATATAGAAGAGCTATCATTAAATGAATGATTACTGCTAAATATTTTCTAATTAATTACTTTAATAATGAACAAAATGATTTATTAACTACATGCTAATGTGTATGGTTTAACCTTAGAAATTAAATGTATTATATGTAATTGGTAGACATTTTCACTCCAGAGTAAAGAAGTAAATGTAAGTTTTTTCATATTAAAATGGGCTAAGTTCCAAGAAACATTTTGATCTGTCAAAATTTTGTTTTATAAAAAACGTGGTAAAGTCAACAAAGTGTAACATAAACACAGATCTCAATCTTTAATTCTTCTTTTCTTCTTTTCCTCCTCCTCCCCTTCCTCCTCCTCCTCCTCCTCCT
>PVKC010002506.1:0-43135 GCA_004027635.1 Crocidura indochinensis
TAGGCCATGGTATTGAGATAGAAATGTGGCAGTAAACATAAGAAAAGAAAAGAAGAGAATAAATATATATACATATATTAGTGAGAGTGGAGGTTGGAGTAATACTGCCGTTCAGAGAAAACAGTAGATACAACTTCCTGAAACCCCAAACCCAGCCCCATTTACACATCTTCATGAAGCAAGAGTAAGTGAAATATATTCCAGGCAGTAAATGTAAGTCTTTGTGACTGAATTTCATAGAAGAATGACAAGATTAAAACAAAATGAAACTTCATATACATGCAATGGTGAGACCTGCAGATTTCTGAATGCCATAAGAAGTATTCTGATATTCATAAGAAATGATAGGGAGCTAGTGAAAAGCATTATACATATTTGCTAGGAACAGAGCCAAAAAGATAGTATGGTGGTTAACTTGCATATAGCTGACCTGAGTTTAATTCCTGGCATCCCATATGTTCCCTCAAGCACCGCCAAGAGTGAAATTTGAGCCAAAGACCTGAGAACCTTGTGGCTCAAAAAACAAAAAAGAATTTATTATGAGTATTTTTGTGTGTATTCATGAATGCAAGATGAGGTGGTCTTGTATTCAGTCTATTGGCTCATACTTTTTGGTAATTTCCAGTTGAAAGTGGCTCTTACACTCTGCTTTTTTCAGCTTCAAAGACTATTCCCAATTTTAACATCAAATAAATTTTTACATCTTTGCAGTGTTCTCTATAATTGCTATCAAAAGTATTTGAATACATGAACTTTCAAAATAATATTTAAAGTACATGTAAATGTGCATTTAGCCCATTAAGACTAAGACTTTCATTCAATAATCAGTTGATAATAATCAGAATAGTATACATTAAGACAGCATCATTAAATACCAGAACCATCTGTCTTTAGTTAAGTTCAATGTTCCAACCTCAGCTCCTAAGAAAATCTGTTATGAGAAAATATATTTTCTGAGAGCTGTGTATGGACATTTTGATAATATACTTCTAAATCAGGGCTTATTACATTACCTAAAGTTTCTCATAAGTTCCAATATAGAAAACTAACTTATAATTTAATATCTTAAAACACATTGTTTTTTTCAAGAAATGATATTTTCCCACTTTGGATTGATCAAAACAAGTTAAATTACCATAAAGGCCTAATTGTGACTATTATAGTAGAGTTAAGCCTAAATTTAGGGGCATAAATATGAACTTTGTGCACTTACTCTTTTGTAATATTCCAATTTTTTGTTTGTGATTGGTCTACATTAGACTGTACTCAAGTTTTACTAATGGTTTGTTGCACAGAGATCACTCCTGATGGGCTCAGCAATCCATATAGGGTGCCAAATATCAACCTGCTAATCAAATTTGACTGTGTGCAAGCAAGAGTCCCTACTTGCAGAATTAATTCCCTGGCCCCAACTTGCAATGCCCCCACTGCATTTGATTATATCATGCCAACTGAAAACATATATCATGAGCCATTTCAATTTATTTGCAAATACATAATATATATGTTATATTATATATAAATATATATTCCATATCATATATTATATAATTATAATATATAATATATGTTCCATATTATATATTATATAATTGTAACATATAATATATATAATATATTATTATAATTATTATATTATATTATATTATATTATATTATATTATATTATATTATATTAAATATATATTTATATATAATATATAATTTTATAACATGCTTTCAGGTGTACGATCACTCAATATGCTAACAGCAACCCAATAACTTAATTCTAAAGTGACAACTTCCTTTGAACAACTTTTTTTGTCAAGTCTTTCTGGAGTGGGTCAGACAATGAATGATTAACAGATACCAACACATCTGCAACAATAGACTGCACATTCAATACAATTTAAAAAAAATATATGCTTGCATAATGAGATTTTGTCTACCTTCATGATAAAGTTTCCATGATAAAAATTACACTGATGACATGAAACATCTGGACTAAGGCTTCCTTCCAAGCTTCTAAAGTTAATTCTGGATTAATAATTATTTATTAAAATTTTAGTCACCATTGCTGCCAAGACAAGAAGATTGTATTGGAATGAATATTTTAGAGCCAAATAGAATACTCTCTTTTCTAAGAAAGGGGAAGTCAGGAGAATAAAGCAGAAGTGATTCAATAGTGGCAATGAAAGAACCTTGAGAAACTTTATAAAAAGTCACCAAAATAATTAAAACATATGCAGTTGTCATGGTTTTTAGAAATATTTAACTCCTGACAAGTCATTTGTCTCTATTTTTAAACACATCCCAACACAAACAGAAATAAGTATGGAAAGAACCTTTCTAGGATTACTGTCACTGACTTTTGAGCTAGCTTCTACCCTTGTGAGAATGGTCAAAATCTGTTGATTATTTTTAACCAGAGAAATATATATGTATATTTGAGACAGAAGTATTTACATATGAAATTAAGATGTTTAAATAATTGACATTAAACAAAATGTGGGTAATATTTCATGGAGCTATTCTAAGTAGGCCCTTTAGAGGAATGTGATGAATAAGAGATTTCTTTCTACTGGTCTTGAAGAAATGTTTTCACAAAATTTACAATTTTAAGAAAAAAATTCCATCAATAACCAAGTAAGTCTTAGAGGGAAATCTACGCATCCTATAGTATTTAATTCGTGGTTAATTCCTTGTCTAAAATCTTCAAAAACACTGATGACAGGACCAAGATAGACCAACCCCAGACAGTCAACTAATAATGTAAAGATGTGTATGTTCACTTAAAATGCTAAGTGTATACTGAATTGTTATTTTAAATAGAAAAATTAATTAAATGATGTTTGACACACTGTAAAGAGTATCATGCTGAAGGCTGGAGTGATAGCATGGAGGCAAGGCTTTTGCCTTGCATACAGAAGGACGGTGGTTCAAATCCTGGCATCCCATATGGTCCCATGAGCCTGCCAGGAGCGATTTCTGAGTGTAGAGCCAGGAGTAACCACTGAGCGGCTCGAGGTGTGATCCAAAAACCAAAAGAAAAAAAAAGCAAGAAGAAAGAGTATTATGCTGAAATTTTTATATTGCTTAATTAATACAATTTCAGTATTTTCACATGAATGGAAAAAATTACCCACATATCCATGAGCATATAACAGTGCACACTCAAATTTATCAGAATAAAGAGCAAACTTGCCTTATAACTACTTCATCACAAAATCTGCTCATTCTAGTTAAAATTAAATCTATACTTTTAGTCCAATTAGAAACTTCAGAATCACCTGTCTCCCAGAACCTTTCTAACCAAATCTAATCACTACAGTTCAATTCATTGTTAACACATTTTTAGTTCATTTCTACAATCACACAGGAGCTCTTCATCTTTCAACATAAAAGATGATTGTATATTCATTATATTTAGCTATATATTTATTAATTATCGATTGCATATATTTATTATATTTGTTTATATGTTTTTATATTTTTATATCACTACTACCACCAAAGCTATACTCCAACAAAATATGTTTTCCCAGAAAAGTACTCATGAATGAAGTGAAAAAAAATAGATTACATAGTAACATGAAGTGGTAGAAAAGAATATAGGATGGATACAAGTTGTAAATAGGAGATAAATAATAAATTTATTGGCCTACCTATTATTTTTGAACATTGTAAATTTAATGAACAAGAATTGAAAGATTTGTTTGTTTGTTTGTTTGAGTCACATCTGGCAGTGCTCAGGGGTTACTCCAGGGTCTATGCTCAGAAATAGCTCCTGGTAGGCTCCGGGAATTACCGTCCTTCTGCATGCAAGGCAAATGCTCTACCTCCATGTTATCTCTCCAGGCCCCTCATTGAAGGATTTTTGAGAAGGAAGTTATTTAGCCAAAAGCAACATAGCAACCCCTTATAGAAAATTGTTTTAATATGGAAGACACTATAATGAATGTGCAACTTTATGAGATAAAGTATTGCTTACTTACTTAGTAACTTTGGAAAAATGAGTTAAAACCATATTTTTGTCAAACAGAATCAAAGTTGAATTATTATTACTATAGGGACCTGCTATATTAACAATTTGCTATAAATAAATCTAGTTCTTTTACCTCCCATTTGCTAAATTGTGATATATATACAAAATTATATTTATTTCGATCATTAGACTCAGTCTCGATGAATGATTAAACACTGAGCTAGCAGGCAGAGATAAAGCTAAGCCATAAAGCATGTACTCCTGCAAGCAGAGGTGGAGAATATAAGCCTATGTCATTACAAAGTCAACTTCAAATTTTTATTTGTGGTTTGGAAGAAATACTCAATTTTGATTAAGTATCTAAGCAGATAGAAAGAGAACATTCCTTTCATTCTCTATACTCAGATGACACAGATTTTTCAAGGATGACACAGACAACAGGATGACGGGGCAGATCATAAAGCAATCTGGTGCTCACATGGAAACAGCCTTGTTTTAAGGCTACATTCACATTTTGGGGATATGGTTGCTTGAACCATGTAAAAAAGAATATCAGCGCTGCTAACTGCACAACTCACAAGATGCAGGAAAGAGATTTGCCACTCCTACTATGCTCGCGCCTAGATTTTGCCAAAAATCTGGAAGGATAAAAAAAGTGTTTTCTTCTCTCAGATATAAAAGGGCATAAAATTCTGTTAAATTGAGCCATATAAAATTGGCAATATTTAATAACTTTTACTCCAAAGATAGTTCAATTCAACTCATTGCACAAGAGAAAAGAATTCAAAATAACATGTTTTTTAATGACATTTATAAGTCTCTAAGTCAAAGTAACAAAAAACTAAAAGGCAGTAAAACATAAAATGTTATAATTAAGAAGATTTGGCTTTTTTCATTCCTTTTAAACAATACTTTCAGGTATTTTATAAAGCAGTTTTTTATGCCAATAATTTCATTCTAACAAGACGTACTCAACAAAAACTGCTAAAATAAAAAATCAAGTACTACACCAAACAACTAATACAATTTGTTAACTATTGCATTTATAAGAAGTAAGATTCACATTCCAGTCCAGGGAAATAGCAGATAACTGTTCAGAGAATGCCTCTTTGCCCCTTCACCCTACCTTCAGCATTAACATGTTCTTTGTACAAACATGCCTATTACCACAGTGCTATAGGAAATGCTATCACATTTATTTCATTTCTACTCTCTGAATAAAAATTGAAACAAGAAGATTGGAAAGTTCTAATATGCAACTGAGAAGAGAACCTTGGAGGCAAAAAAAAATCTTCACCTTCACTTAACATGATTAGAAAGCTGTATAATAGACCATTAAACCAAGGGAGATAATATATGTAAGAAAACTTAGCCCTAATTCTTTTCTCTCTCTACTTTACTCTCATTCCATCTCAATGTTCCCATTTTTGAGTTGCCTTTTAGCAATGTTTATTATATTGTTAGTATGACTACAAAAAGCATCATTATCATCTCTGAGTTATGAATTAGTAAATAAAGTGTGTTGGAGTCTTAAAGCTTCAACCTTATGCTAGTCTAATCAACGGGGTCTATAAGTTTACTCAGAATCATTTCTATAAAATGAATATTACTATACACATATCTGCCTCAATGCTTTTCAATTACTTGAATGTGATGCTATCTGTGCAATGCTCACAGTGAAATCAGACCTGGAAATTTAATAAATGGCTGTGTTAAAGAGCAGCTAGTGGTGCTAATGGTAATGATGGTGATGATGGTGATAAAGATGACAACAATATATATTCAGAAATTTCCATTTGTATATTCATAGATACTGTCTAGTTGAATCCATATACCCAAATGATCTGGTCAGTGGCATCATGATATATGCAGAGAGCAATTATTAGCTTAAGGTTTCTATTTTACCTTTATTCCCCTCACTCACTTTTTTTTTCAAATTGGCAGCTAAGAATAGAAACATCTAGCCTATTAGTATTATTAGTAGTATTAGTATTAGTATTATTTCTTTCACTGTTGTTCTAGCTTATGCTTTTATTAAATCTCCTCCTAGATCTCTTACTATCTCTGCTATACTCCTTCATCACTAGTCTTGGTCCATTTTTCTTTAATTTCTACCGTACCACTAGATGAATCATTCCAGAATCAATTCCATATTTTTACAACTTAAAGCTTTACTTTATGAGGACTGATAGTAATATAGCATGTTGAAAGCACTATGAAATTGTTTTCAAGTTTTTATTTGTTTTCTTAATATTATCTTTAAAAAGTATATTAAATTTTGTATTATAAAAGGGAAATTATGACATATACTTTATATGACATACATGTATTAAATAGTAGGCTTTATTAGCAAAAATTCATTTACTTTTGATAGGAATTTAATTTTAAAAAGGTGGCAAACCTCAAATTTTATGTATGTTAATCTAAGTAAGACAGCTTATGCTTTCATACACTGTACACAAATTGTGGTGTGGATAGACATTCAAAGTATAGAAAATACCATAAGAAAAATGTAAATTAGAATTTTTGTGGGGCCAGAGATATAGTACAGGGGTTAGGGGAATGATTTACTTGTGGCTAAATCTCCTTTAACTCATAGCATCACCTGGGTCCCTAAATATTCCCCATATATATCTGGAGACCCGGGCAGATTTCTGGAGGATTTTGATACTCCTCAGCACTATAGATCATAGCATCATTGCATTCCTGTAACTTCACATTGAACTGCTGACCTAAAGGGCTGATAATCCAGAAAGAGCTGCCTGAGCACCACTTGGGACATCCTTTTCACAAAACAAAATGCTCTGTTTTCTTATAACATGTTATAATTCAACATGATAATAAGCACTAGAGTCTAAAACCTGAGAAGTTAAGGAATTATTCTTGACAAAAATGGTGACTTTTTGTTTGGCTTTTGGATCACACCTGGTGGTGCTCAAGGTTTATTCCTAGCTCTGCACTCAGAAATTACTTCTGGTGATGCTGAGGGAACCATATGGGAAGTGAGAGATCAAACATAGATTGACTGCATACAAGGCAAGCTCCATACCCATAGCACTGTCTCTCTAACCATTCAAGTACAATTATTAAGAATAGAAAAATGTTTTCTTTCTTAGAGACATGAACTTTTATGGACATAGTAAGAACAGTGGAATGATGAATAGTTGTTATTTCTGTTTGGTTTGTTATAAGAGGTCTATCAAATCAAAAGTTTGATTCTGTGAGATAGAATACAAAATACAAAAATGTATATAATCCCTAAAAGTCTATGGTAGAAATTAAAAAGAAATATAGTTAATGAAAAGCAGTAAATGTTTATGAACAACTTTAAGAGATTTATGCACAAAACAATAAAATGACAATGATACCCTCACATAAACATGCATGCACACACAGACACTGAAACACATAGACATATATACACACACACACACTCCAGTGATTAATTTCCTAAAATAGACAGAAAATCAAAATGAGAGTTGGCAGATGCTGTTATAGCAGATAGACAGATATATATGGAGAGAGGAGCTGGGAGGAAAGAGAGAGAAATTAATCAAAATGAAAGTAGAAGGAAAAAGATCAAAAGAAAAAATAGCTTGTAGTATCATTTATTTACCTTTCTTCAAGTCACTTGAACAAACAAACTTAAATAAAATAAAAAATAAGTGGTATTCTGGAATGGAATATGTCTATGTATGTATTCAGAATTAAAAATATTTTTTTATGTTTAATAAACTGGCACATGTAATTAATATCTAAAATTCACTATAAATTTTATCTCCTGATAAACATTTTAATGTCTAAAAGTTTGAGCTTTCCCACACATAAACTAAAATGAATAACTATAAAATGTGTTATTTAAAAATTACCTTAGCTAAAACAAATAAAATATATAAATAAAAATTATTTGTGTCTGGGTAGATAATTTATACATTTTATTTTTAGGAAAAAGTAATTTCAAACTATTTTGAATGCTTATATAATTTCTTTGTCAAAGAACATCATGCTTATTTTTAATATATTTTCTAAATTTATCTCTCCTTTCTATTCTTCTAGACATAAACTTAGTTTCAGGCTATCATGATTCATTATCAGACTTGCTGAACAAACACCTAAATACACCCCAAAGTTCTTCACACTCCAAGCTCTACTTATTCATGAGATTATGCTTAGAACCTCCAAACTTCAGGGTCAGAAGAATAGTACAGTTGGTAGGGCACTTGCCTTGATCATGGCTGACCTAGATTTTATCCAGCATTCTATATGATCCCCTGTGCACGACCAGGAGTAGTTCCTGAGTGCAGAGGCAGGACTACTGTGAACATCACCTGGTGTAGCCCCCCAAAAAAACCAAAATAATTAAGTAAATAAAAATTTCAAATACAGAGAGTTTTTAATTAAAGTTTATCAGGGATATTCTTGCATGGTCTATTTTTCTTCCTCTTTACATCATACAGACCAAATGTCATGTACACTGCTACCCCACCAGGTATCTTGGAAAATTCTAGCAGCATGATACATTTGTCCAGCAATTCTCAACAGGGCACCACTATTGAGATGTCTCCCTATGGATTCTCAGGATTTTCCTGGATATTCCAAGGCGCCCTAATTAAAGATTGCTAAATGGAGGGCAAAGTAGGAGAGTAGAGGGCGAAATGGGAAGAACAAGACACCACAGGAAAGAAAACAAGATCAAAATGGGGCCACAGTTGATGAAAGGTTGAAAAATTTGGAGTTGTCTTTGGCTATCAAGCAAATACTATTTAGTAAAAATATTATGTAATAAAATAAATGACAATGATAGTCTGGTAAATAAACCCATAAACAAATTAGGCAATTGAGGAGACAAGTACTGTATTTCAGCTTGGTCTCTTATCATTTTTAATTTGTTTGCATTTATTTTTCATAAGGAGATTTTTATAATAGACATAAGATCCCAAATACTCATTAATTAACTACATCAAATATTTAAAGCAAATTCTCAAACACAAGCAGCATTCACAGTAATAAACAGGCTGCCAGACTGGTTAAGGGCCAATGATAATCTGTTTTGCTTTTCTGCAAAAATTTCACTATGTCCTTAAGTTCCTGATGGGTTCAAACATTGCTGAAATGTTTTGTGTGTGTGTGTGTGTGTGTGTGTGTGTGTGTGTGTGTGTGTGTGTTCCAACAGATAATGTGACATTCAAAGGCAAACTTGAATAATGTCAAGTCAGTAACCTAGTTCAGAGAAATCATTTTAAAAAGTATCTCTAACCCTGTACCTCTTAGGTAAAAGAAATTCCTTTTCCAATGACCCCAATATTTACTGTGCATCTGCAGGAGTGGAAAGAAAAAACACAAAACATTTTCTTCATTAATATTATTGACTAATACATTTTTATTGTTGATTTCATGGTGATAGTTTGGCGATTGAAGTGGATATCTCCATTTATATTTATTTATTTATTTTCTTGTTTTTTTTTCTTTCCTTTTTTTCCCTTCTTTTTAAATGCTCACAGGATACTTTGACAGTGCTTTAGGTACAGCTGTGGTGCTTCACCTTCTTTTTTCCCCTACATCTCTCAAACCAAGAATGAAACCCTCTAGAAGGTCTCCTTCCATTTCCGGAGTATTTGACTTTTTTGTTTTTTCTTTTTTGTTTTTTCTTTCTCTTCTCCAGGTTATTACTTTTCTCCTCTTCAAACAAAACCACATGACTTTAACTAACTAGTCCTGCATCCCAATTGGGGGGGAGTACCAAAACAAAACAGTTGTATGACCACCAAGTAGTGAGCTAGGCACAGAGGGGATCACTTAACCTGGCAGCCCCCGGGGGTGAGGGAGGAGGACATGTGAGGTAGGATGGGAAGAGAGGCGGAGGGAAGACAATTTGGTGAAGGGAATTCCCCTGATTTTATGTTAACATGTACCTAAAATATTATTGTCAACAATATGTAAGCCACTATGTTTAAAATAAAAATTGTTATTATGGGAAAAAATACAACCCATTAACTGGAAAAAAAAAGTATCTCTAGGGAAAAAAGTATGTGGGACATGTTTGGCAAGTTGAACAAGCAGTACAGTGGCATAGTTATTTCATTTGCTCATATAATCATTTCTTAGAATAAGAGAGTACAAAAATTAGGTAATTTTGAAATATGGCACAATAGAAAGCATACTAATTTTCCTTCATCTTGTGTGCAATTAATAAAATAGGCAATCATATTTGAAGTGAGTGAAATTGAACAACACTCCACCAGAGGAAAGGGGACTGATTTGATTTCTGGGGTCTACATGGAGGGCTGTCAATAAAAAAAAAGACAGTGAAAAATTGTTCTTCTAAGTTGTCAAACATCTGAAACATTATAATAGGCTAATAAGTATTTAAAAATAGTTTATAATTCTATTAACTATCTTTTACTTTGTTTATCAAAGCATTTCATAACAACAGTGACTTTTTGTTGTTGTTTTGTTTTTATGTTTGTTTGTTTTGGGGGCCACACCCGGTGACGCTCAGGGGTTACTCCTGGCAAACACCTTACTGCTGTGCCACTGCTTCGGCTCCAACAACAGTGACTTTTATGCAGATATACAACACATATGTAAAAAGATGCTTAACTCTAGAAATCACATAAATACAAATCAAAATCATGCCTGCTTAAAACTACTACTGTCAAAGAGAAACAGAATTATTGTGTTGGCAAGGCCTTGGATTAAGAGAAACCCTGGTGCTTTATTGATGGGAATGAAAGCATGTTAAAACACATGGAAAATAGTATAAAAGTTCCTGAATATATAAAAAATAAAGATGAGGGAATTAATACAGTGAGTGAGGCACTTGTGTACCGCTGATACGTACTTGGTCCCTGGCACACTGTATGGTTCTCTGAGTCCTGCCAGGATTGATCCCTGAGCACAGAATCCAGAGTAGGAGCTCTAGACACTGCTGGGCATGGCTACAACAGTAACCAAACAAACAAAAATTAATAATAAATATGTTACCCAGAAATTTTATTTCTGGATATTTATAAGAAGATAGAAAAACTGGGGCCCGGGAGATAGCATGGAGGTAAGGAGTTTGCCTTTCATGCAAAAGGTCATCGGTTCGAATCCCTGTACCCCATATGGTCTCCCGTGCCCGCCAGGAGCAATTTCTGAGCATGGAGCCAGGAGTAACCCCTGAGCACTGCCGGGTGTGACCCAAAAAAAACAAAAAAAAAGAAGATAGAAAAACTAAATCAGAAAGGCAAATATATTATCCATGCTCATCACAAAATCTTTTAACATAGTCAACATATGAAAACAATGCAATTATTTATAAACGAATGAATAAAATGTGGTGTATAAATGTATAAATATATGTATGTGTATATTTTATACTTAAATAGAATATAATTAAAAAATAGAATATAATTTATTCATGGCAAAGAATGAAATCTTGCAATTTGAAACAGCAGAGACCTTGAAGGTATAATGCTAAGTCAAAAAGTCAGACTGGAAAAGAAATACTGTATGATCTTACATATATATAGAATTTAAAATAACAAAAAAATAACTGCAAATTGCCAGCAACTTTGATGGCTTGGGTTTATAGGTAGTGAATAATCCCTAAGCACCAACAAACCACCCACCCACCTACCTACCCAAACAACAAAAGTCTTTTTGGTGTTGTTATTGTTTGTTTGTTTGTGGGCTAAAACTGGCAGTGTTGTTACTCCTGGCTCTGTTCTCAGAAATCACTCCTCGAAGGCTCAGGGGATTGTGGGATGCTGGGAATTGTACCTGGATCCGTCCCTAGTCAGCTGTGTGCAAGGCAAATACCCTACCTTTGTGCTATCATTCAGCCCCCCAACAAAGTCTTGGTGAGTGGATTGAACATATGTATAGTCTTTCAGAGGATATAACCTTTTTTCTGTTTTTCTTTTCAATAAATGATTATCTAATATATTCCCACCCTAATGTATCTGCTAGTGTCTTAACTTTTGCTCCTCATTTAAAGCAATGAAGCATTTGTTTTTATGTTGTCATTATTGATGTTTTAAAACATCTAATTCACCTAGCAGGCAGATATGTTTTGAGTTCAATGCAATTTAAAATTATCAGACTAATACTACATACTGTAATACATAGTAACTTTCTGATTAGAAATATTGGTATTATTCCCAAGTTAATAATGTACCATCATGAGCAACTCTTATTTTTTGCTGTTTATTGATCATTAGAATCTTGAACTAATATTGATTCACTGATAGGAATCTCTGAGTGAAAATTTTAATTTGTAAAAATTAGTGAATACTCAATGATGTGCAGTTTTGTTTACAAATGTTATACTATTTCCATTTGTATATATTTTCTTCCCTAATATGTCATTACATTTCTTTATTGTACCACATTGTTTTATGACAAAATACATTGATTCAGTGGGAGGAGGAAAAAGTGGAATATAAATAAATATGCTAGCCTAAATAACTGAAAAATATTAGTTTTTGCTGTATGAGAAATTCGTAAACTCTTAGTTATAAAAACAACATATGCTCATTTAAAAGATATCCAAGAAAATACCATATACTAGAAAATTAAAGATCTCTTACATATTCTCTTTCACACACCTATAAAGGTTTAAAGTTTTTTTCTTCTTGAAAATAAGTATATACATAAATATTTATGATATATAGCATATTAATAGTACACACATATCTATATGCTCTTTGTATAAAGATACAGACAAAACCTCAGGTATAACTATAAGTCTACACAAAAGCAAATAGAACATATTCTGTGACATAGATTCTAAATTTTTCTTTCTACTTACTAAGAGCTTATAATTACTTTTAATACATATAAATTTTTCTAATATTTTTCTCATCTTTTAACTAGAATTTCTTCAGTATATATTAGTTTTGACCAATTTTCTACTATAAGACATGGGTGATTTTCAAATGTTTATTATTATTATATATGCAAATGTTGCCCAATATATTATTATGTATTTATTTAAATTGTTTAAATTTATTTTATGCTAATAAGTAAGGTGTTACCATAAAAGCAACAGTTAAATTTGTGCTGTGTATTATTTGATAACCCAGAAAAAGTTTTCCTTATTCACTCTGTGACAAATGCCTATTGTTCCACTTTCTCCAATTCTTTATAAAATTCATTTATTTTTATTAAAACACTATAAATTATAGGCTTAAAAATATTTGTGAATGAGTTTCAGGCATACAATGTTCCAACAACAATTCCTTCACCAGTGTTTCCAATTAATTTAAAGTAATTATCCTTTAAACATTTTTCAAAAATATTGGCATTTTAATTTTAAATTTTGTCAGTTCATAAAAGCAGAAAATGTTATTAAATATATAGCCATTAATCATTATTCCTTTTTAACAGTCTCTGGTATTTCATTATTTTAGCTTAAAATATAAATGCTTTTATTGATTTTAAGAGATTTACTTCATTTATTATAATACCTCTTCATGTTGTTACTAAAGTCAGAGTCTGAGCATTGGCCAGGTTGTGGTTGGTGCTAGTTGAACATTCTGTTTTATTGAGCTTTCTGTGTAACTATGTAGACTCGCTGAGGTTGGTAGATTACTTTAATTTCCCATCAGCTTTCCTATGATACTTCTGAGCTGGCACTACTATAAAACTTTCATGTGTCTGCAAGCAGTCCTGGACCTACAGATCTGAAACTAATTTGGTAGTGTGGCAGTTTGGTAGGAATAAATTGTAGAGCTCAACCATTTCTGTCCTTGGGTATAGGGTGTGGCACTGGGCTTCTGTGGCTTCAGGCAGAAAGGAGGATCAGCCTTCAACCTTTCTGAGAATGTTCCAGAGGTATGAACTCAAACCAGTCTACCTGGAAATATCTGGCCATTATTTTCTTTTAGAGCTCAGTAGAGTTGCTGGGCTTCTGCCTGGAAGATGACCGGTGTGGGCAAAAGATGCTGGGTTTTCTGACTGCAAGTAGATTGAGAGCAGATAAGGGGTCTGGAATGGAGGCTTGATTCATCCTCATTCTGAAAATATCCCAGAGTTTTCAACCTATAGTATGGTTCTACCTGAGAAGTTTCAGATGCTATTTTTTGAGTTCAGACATGGAGTTGGACCATTTCTGTCAGAGGTTGTAGGGTGTGACATTAAACACCCTAATGTTGTGATTCGTGCTGAATATATCTGCTCATACCTATTCTGAAACTTTGACAGAAATATTAGACGAGAGCAGGCTACATTTTTATCAAGTTTTTTTTTTATGTCATACCTATTGGTGCTCAGGATTTAATCAAGTTTCTGTGTTTACAGATCATTCTTGACAGTGGTAGGAAAGTCACATGATGCTTGAGCTTGAACCAAGGTCAACATTGTACAGGCAAGTGGTTTCACCCCTGTACTAATCATGTCTCTCCAGGACATGATTAAAGTTTGGTGTACATAGTTATCACACCTTACCACGACAAAAAATGCAGAATATTCTCTATGACTGTCTTTCTATTATTTTAAATCTGCTTCTTCATTCCTCTGCTGCCTCCACCCACAGCATGTTAATCTCAGTTTTGTCATCCAAGGCCAAGAAGTTTGCTACCATTTCGAACTATTTTCTTGTTTGCTTTCTTTTTTTAACAACAGATTAGAGACCTCTTCCAGTATTGTTCTTCTCCTCTGACTTCACTTAACGTGATTGCTCTCTAGTTCTATCCAAATTTCAGTATACTGAAAGTTTTAAGGCCATTCATTCCTTAAAATCCCATTGAGAAGATTGTTTTTAATTTCTTTTTCGTGGTGCTTGGGATTGAATCCAGGACCTCACATATGTAAGAATAAGTGGTTCACCACAGAGATACGACCCTAGCCTTGGATATGATGATTTAAATAAGTTGCTGATCTGATTTCTCTAAAGTGCTGTGTTTTCTAAAAATCTCATTTCAGATTGTTTAGTTTCAGTCATTCCAGTGTGAATATTACTCTTTGTGTGTGATGTTCTCATAACTGTTCCCTTAGTGAATTAGTCAATGACTTAGTCACATTAGAACACAGTGTTTTAAATTTCATGGATCAGGGACTCATTGAGAATCTGAAGATTGTTTTCCAAAAAATATGCACCTGTTCCCAAATTCTTAACTTCGTGTTCTTTGGCATTGTCTAGAGCCAAAGAATCTAAAATTAAGAATTTACTCTCAAAGGAATGTTTATAGAGAATTAGACTATGTCTTAGTGAATTTATTTTATTTTAATATCATATTTT
Source organism: Crocidura indochinensis (assembly GCA_004027635.1). Lineage (NCBI taxonomy): Eukaryota > Metazoa > Chordata > Mammalia > Eulipotyphla > Soricidae > Crocidura > Crocidura indochinensis. The sequence continues at coordinate 15,189 of PVKC010002506.1, forward strand.
AAGCTGTGAATACTATAAAATTATATTTTATAGCCTTATATTCTTTTAATACTATGACTTCTCTTAGTCTTTATAGTACCAGTCAATGATTGGTTCTTCATCACATATAACATATATAATATTGGGTAATGAAAGTCCATTAGACTGACTGATTTTAAGGCTCAACTTTCAGTTCTATCTCTGCATGTACATATAAGCCTACTGGACATCAATCTTCCTTTTGTTTACACATAAAATCAGTAAAGTATTAGTTCTGTTTACATCAATATTAATAAAGATTATTAAGAAAAACTAATTTTCAGAAAGTACACAATATAAATGCTATATTGCATCATTATCATTTCTGCATTGTAAAGCTCATTTATTACTGAGACCAATGAAAATTGCATGTAAGGTATACATTTACAAAATATGAATATACTGGAGAGATAGAAATACAATGTTGCAATTGGCATTTGTTAAAAGTCCAGATATATACATTGTGAAAACCCCAATGAAAATAGTCCTTATTTTTCCTGTATGTATATAAACATTTTGAGTGGTAATATAGAAATTAGGTTTAAAAAATATTTCTAAGTTTTTATTTTGGTTTTTCGGGCCACACCCATTTGATGCTCAGGGGTTACTCCTGGGTGAGTGCTCAGAAATTGCCCTTGGTTTGGGGGGACCATATGGATCACCGGGGGATCGAACCGTGCTCCTTCCTTGGCTAGTGCTTGCAAGGCAGACACTTTACCTCTAGTGCCACCTCACCGGCCCCTCTAAGTTTTCTAAATAGATAAGGAAATCACTTATAAGGTATAGAAAAATCAATCTAGGTGGGAGAAATTGCTGCATGCACAAAAAAGTATAAAAAAGTACAGAGAACACAGCATGTGGAAAGAAGAATATGATTATTTCCTGGGATTTATGGAAAAGGGTGAAGAGCAAAATTTGAGATTGGTAGATTAAAAATTTGAAATGTTAGATTACGAAATTTTTTATTTTACTTTTCAGACAAAGAAACATTATTCAAGTATTTATATAAAGGGATGAAAAGATTGGGTAGCTTGCTATTTTAAATAGACTGTAAGTAGTCAAGAGAGATTAGACATAGAGACCATTTTGATAGCTATTGTAATTGTTTTGGAAATACAATGAGTGTTTTTGAAATGATCATAGAAAAATGCAATATCAATTCAGACATGCAATGAAAAGTCTTGATTGTCTATAATCTAGATATTAAGGAAATCTTAAGAAGAATTTAGTGTGCCATTTATTAAAAATTACTAAGTGAATGATGACACAATATTATGTCAGAGATATGATATTATGCTTATTTAGATGACAACACTTGTTTTGCACATCTCTAAAGTTGTGTGGGGGTATATAATGATGTTTGTGTACATGTATATGGGGGTGATATATGATGAATTAGCTGAAAAACTTTAAATGCAATATGAAATGCCCCTTTTTCTGAGAAAAAATAGATTTCCTATTTTTAAATATAGAAAATGTTTCTCAGGATAAAAATAACCACAACATTTTTTGAAATATAATAGTGTTATTTGGTATAATCCTTTAGCAAGATTACTTTTATGAATCAGTACTAGCAGCAATGAAATTATCGACTTATATATTTTATATTTTTAAATGCATAGATATGAGAATAACATGATTTTATACAACTGAAAAAGTTGTAAAAGTTGCTAACAAGGTTTTGTATTTTTAGGTTATCATTTACATAATATTTTAAAGTCTTTCCCAAGATTGTCTTCTGAAATCATATTCAAGTTTTGAGATGCATTAGTGACGAATACATCATTAATCATGCATAAATATACACATATGAATGTTAGAAAATAAAAAAATGTATATTTCTAAGTTATATCTCTAGCCAATATTTGAAAAGTCTATAAGTCTATTTTCAAATGTCTTATAAAACTAATTACCCAAGGGTTTCAGGATATTCTATAGAAAAATGGGCATTGATTATTAAAAATAACCATCATAAACATAAAATAATAATTAGGGGTTAGGACAGGTAAAATATTCCGTTTTAGTTCTGCCAAAAATAGTACGTGAGAAACAATTTGACTACTGGATTACACATTTCTTCAGATACAAAATATGGAGATTTGTATTTAAATTTAAGTTATCTTAAATTTAAGTTTCTTCCCATGTTGAAACATTTTTGTTTGTTTTGAGGTCTCTTCTGGCAGTTCTGGGTGTTATTCTTGACTCTTTGTCCTGTTCAAGGCAAATACTCTAATGACTGTACTATCTGTTTAGCTATTCACATCTTCATATTCTGTAGTGCTAGCACAATCTTAGAAAAATGTGTCTTGTGGGCCTTGCTTGTTATCTATTCAGATATCTGATGCTAGTGAGAAAATGAAGCTAGTTTGGACAAAATAAGAGACAGGCCTGTGTATATTCCATGTTTAGGAGGAACAAGTCCTAATCTCTTTCATCTTTTTAGTTCTCTCCCACCTCTTCTCAACCCAAAAGATACATGAATGGACACAATTTCAAAATCAAAAAGGTAAGAAGGTGAGGGATGAATAAAATTTTCTTATGATTTTCTAAAGTCCAAGAACATGCTAGGTGACTATGAACTGAAAATCAAGTGACTAAAATAATCTTCCAGTGGATGTGACAAAGGCTTAAGTTCTTAAAAGTGTTTGGTAACATTCATGAAGTATGGGAATTTCCCTATATGTTATTTCAAAATTCTAATGCTCTAAAAAATTAAAATTTAAAAGTGACAACCTTCTATTTTTCAGTAGTTTATATTTTCCTAAACTCCCATGCTTGTTTCAATTTCAGTTTAAGAAACCAAGTTCTCTATCAGTTATTTTTCTAATGTGAAATTTAAATTTCCTAAAACAGATTTAGAAAAACATAGATAATCACTATAACCCTCATTAAAGATAAGCTTTATTGACAATCTAATAAATAGTCATGGACAATGACTTCTATAACTCAAATCAGAAAAATAGAATGATAATATAAATGTGTAACATTGTAATATACATAATAATTCTTTTTATAATATCATGCCATTGCATATAAAAATCAAATGTTAAATCAATATTAAGTGTACTGTATGGATTTTGAGTGGAGTTAGTTTTTAACTAATTTTTTTCTAAAATATCTAAATCAAAGACCACTCATTGATTTATAGTTTTGCCTTCTAGAATGTTTTGTATTCTACAAATCAAATGTTAAATCAATATTACTGAGCTATTTGATTCTTCCACATTAATTTATTAATTATAACTACAAATTTGAAGATTTAGGAAAACACATTACTAATAAGGAAATAGTAGAAGAAAGTCTAAGAAAACATTAAATAATTTGTCACTTCAGTTACATAGCATCGTTTGAGAAACTATCAGTTAAAATAAATAGATATATTAAAAGAATTATTTTTAATAGTTCATTTGCTTTTTTTGATAAAATATTCACTCTCTTAGTAATGTCACTCTTTTGGTATTTAAAATTGAAATATAAATATTGGACAGATATACTTTAAAGCTATTTTTAATATAATATAAAGAACTGACCATGTTATGTCATAGGATAGCCTACATAATTGCCTAAACAAGAAGTTTATGTAAGTATCTTATTAAATATATCTCTTTCTTATTGCTTTACACATTTGCACTAATTTTTAAAATTACATTTAAGATAATAAAACTATGTCTTCCGTCACTCCAATATAAGCCAAAGATCACCTTTTAAAAGGAGTGATTCATTCACCTATCTAGTAGGCCTTTTTAGAAACAATGGACAATTTAAGGACTTCATTTAAATGGTGGCTCACACACAAATATGCATATACACGCACTTGCCACATCTTTGCTCCCTTTTTCAAAAATCAATGAGACCAATCTAACATATACTAATTAGTTTTAATTTTTCTGAATCCTGCCTCATATTTATTATGATATGCACCGCATACACTAACTTGTCTTCATTGTATTAGTAACAACAATGATGTTAAAAATCACCAAGATTTTTAAAGCTAAAAAAGAAATAAGGTGATCAAATGTCTTACTATTTTTAGAGCCTGTGCTAGTCTTTATTTAAAAATTGAGTTTAAATAATATCTCCTTTTGCTTCATATGGATTTTCCGTTCTGTAGCATGTATAAATAAAAACTTCAGACTCAATTACATATATTTGTTGATGCTATCAGTATTCTCAGGTTCTGTGCACACTTATTTCATGGTCTTTGTGGTTGCAGGAGATCTAGGTTTTAGGATTAGCTCTGCCACTCAGAGTTAACATGATGTGCTACTAAATCAGTGACTTTCCTCCTCTAGGGGCTCAGTATTCCTATCTATTAAGTGGAGATAACAGTTTCATTTCAGGGTTCATAGCATGTGTTTGAGAAAGGTAATAAATGTGAAATTTCTTTGATACAGTTAAACACTGATACTATTTTCTTTAAAGAATGAAAGTAATAACCATGTTTCCTTGAAAGCACGTTTATTTGCAAAAGCAACTTTATCAAAGAAAAGTATTGCATGCAATATATATGCATTTTTGGAAAGCCACTCACAAAGCCAAGTATTTTAATTTCAAGAATCAGTTGAGCACAATGCTAATGATTTATCAGATGAGCCACAATAGATGTGTAAATATTGTGCGATATCATTTTCTGTGAACCATTCAACTAATACATTTCGAATAGAACAATTAGTAGAATAAAAAGACTGGTAAAAAAGAATCAATTTAACAATGTAATATCTTTATTCTGATTCTTCTCCCTTATGCCCTCCCAGAGATATTTACGTTATTCAAAAAATAAAGTTAATTAAGAGATTCTACAAAATGAATCAACCCACAGAGTAAAGTTGACTCTATTTATCAAGGACTCAATGTCAAAAAATTTCAATTAGAAGGCCAAATATACAAAATGGAGTGCTCTTATTAATTCCAAAATTAGGATTCATAGTGTATAGTGTGCAGTCTACCAGGAAGTTATCTCCCTCTTCAAACAAAGGGTAAATTTGCTTAAAAATTTTAAATGTTTGTATTATTTAGACACCTGCAATTCATCCCCATCTTCAAATTTAAATTGATCTGAACTGGAATTAATTACAATTTTAATTTGTCATTTTCAATTTACACCCAGAAGGTACACTGAACAGAAAAACATTCAGTTCCTAGAGGTATGAGATAGAAAGAGTTTAAAGAGTTCTGGATTCAAATCAGAATTTAGGGAGACAATTTAGCTGGATTCCCTTTAATGTAGTGTATTCAACTACATTGTTCATTGAAAAAGAAAGAAATGAAGAAAACCTTGATTTTTTGGACACTAGTCAGATTTTCTGATAAATTTAACCCACTGTCCAATTTGAGATGGACACATAATAGAACCCTAACTGCAGTCTGCTCTCATTTACAATTTACAATTATTTACCACCCAGCTATGTAGCTTATAGGGCAGTTATTAATAGATTGCCCATCACCTTAGGCTAGAGAATGACAATATGCTTTGAGCAATGGCCAAGGAAGAACAACCTAAATCTTCATGTGTATAATCTTTTTGGGTGAGGTGAGGGGATCATGACTAGAGAACCTGGCACTGGCTGGCAAGAAGCGATTTTGGGGTTGCCAAATAAAGAAATGAAGCTGGCCAACTTCCACCTACATGGCTGAGTTGGGGATCTGGAGCTGATCCTCAGAGCAGCTGTAATTGCTTCTTTACACTACTCATTTCCTTGAAAAAGATCTGTCTGTCGGGGTCTATTAAAACTCTGGGAGATTTTCGTCTTTCTTGCCGCTGTCTTCCGGAGCACTTTACATTAAATCACTATAATCAAATTTCTGCGTCTTGCTTTCTGCTCAAAATGAGGTGGTTTCTTCCTGGGATTTTGCAGGGATGGCTGGATACACACATGTGAGCACACACCAACACAGTACAGTGTCACTCCCACAGCGTCCTGGCTGCCTTCTCCTTACATCACTCCCTCCTTCCCTCGTAAGCACTGCTGAACATTTTGCTCCAAACTCTCCAAGTCACCCACGTGTTTGTTCTTCTCCCCTTTTGCTGTTCAGTTTACTTCCAGTATAGACAAGAGAAAATCCCAGTTATTCACACACTTTAGCTTCAATCTTGCAACCAAAAAAAGTCTCAGGACAACACCACCACGACCACCACCACCCCATGAGACCTGCCCTGCAACCACTCCTCACTTGATGGTGGGTGAAGTCTTGTGATTCCCTGTGTCAGCCCCCAACTCCTTTTTCCCATCCTTCCCCCTGCACCAGTGCAAACTCAATTCAATTTGGTTCCACTGGCCAGGGTAGGGTGGGAGGATGGAAATGAACTGGAAGGGGGTGTTGGTGGGTAAAGCCAGTTGGTCTCTCTCTCTCTCTCTCTCTCTCTCTCTCTCTCTCTCTCTCTCTCTCTCTCTCTCTCTCTCTCTCTCTCACACACACACACACACACACACACACACACACACACACACACACACACACACACACAACCACCACCATTAGCCATGAGCATTTATTTCAACCTTACTTTCCAGATCTGTCTCTTACCCACACCTGAATCCTAAGGTCTCAAGCAAGGGCAGACACGCCCCTGCTAGTATCCCCCGCCCCACCCCAAGACCCCCGACCTTCCAACTCCCAGAACACGAGTGGCACCGGGTCTGGGTCTAAGTCGGTGGTACTTCATTGCCCACCAGGGAGCACCCACCCAGAGCCCGAGGGAGGGAGGTGACCCCACCTGCCGGGTGGGGTGGGGAGTGGGGAGGGCCGTCCTGCACTCACCGCCTGAGTCCCTGGAACGAGGAGGGCCAGGACATTCTGGATTTCTTGAGGCCGGGCCGGTGGCCGGTGTCCACGGCATAGGAGGTGCGGTCCATGGCGCGGCAGTACAGGTAGCGCTCCGTGTCCGAGTAGCCGCGGTGCCGGACCCGGCCGCCCGCGGCCCCGGTGGCGGCGTAGCGACCGCGGGCTGGCCCGGGCGGCGGCGGGGGTGGCGGCAGGGGCGGCGGCGGCGGGGGCTGCAGCGGGCACTGGGGCTGGGGCAGCGGCGAGGGCGGCGGCGGCGGCGGGGGCAGGTGGTGGTGGGGGTGCAGCAGACGGAACTGGGACGGCCGGAGCGGGTACTGGGGGTGCTGCTCATGCCGCCAGAGGTGCTTGGGGGCTTGGAGCGTAGCCCCGCGGGCACCACCGTCGCTGCCCTCGCCGCTGGCCGCCCGGCCGGAGGGCGCGTTGCCGCCCTCCGCCTCCATCCCGGCTCCTAGCTCCGGGCTCGGTCTGCCTCGCGCCCGCGGGCTGCACCGCGCTGCCCCGAGCGCCGCCCGGTGCCCGATGCTGCCTGCCTCCGCCGCAGCCGCCGCAACTGTGAAGCAGAGCAAACGTCTGCCGGGCTCAGCTGCTCCGAGCGGGCGAGCGAGAGCGGGCTCTGCCGGTGGCTGAGCTAGATCGCAGAGCCAGCGCCCCACGAGCTCTCTGCGTCTGGATGGTGGCAGAGACGCACGCACAGGTCCTGGGTGCCCTCCTAGGTCCCCGAGACTAGGCAGGGAGTGTGTCCTTTCTTCCTTACTCTCTTCTCTCCTTCCTTCTTGCTCAGCACGCTGAAGGCGGCTTTGTGGGCATGAATGGCTGGATGCTCGAACTGCAGAAGCAGTAGTCCCTCGGAGCTCAGGGAGCAGCTTTTAAGGTGCGGGGCGCTCCCGGAGCTGCTGAAAAGTTGGACAGCGCCAGACTGGCAGGGCGGGAGCCCTAACTTGCTCCAAAACCACTCCAGCCACTTAGCAGTCGCACACACGTGTCCTCCAGATCCATCCCCTCTGCGTGCCCCCCACCCCCGCCTCCCTCCTGCTCCTGCCTCTCCAGGGCCACGGAGATGTTTCCTCTTCTTCACCCCTCTTGGGCTCTTCTGTTTCTCTTAGGAAACGGGAGTCGTGGTTTCACATAGATTCTCCAGGTTCATGCATGCAAGATGAACTTCAGACAGGGAGCTGCCAGCCACAAAGGAGCAATATTGACCTGGCAAAGTTGTCCAGAGAGGTATGTGTGCATTGCTAAAAAGCTGTATCTAGGAGATCATCTAATAGTAGGATTAATTCTCTCACTCTTCCGAACATGGGATGAAATATTGTGGGACTATTTCCCTTCTCGGGAAAATGGTCTAATGTTTCCTCCTGAAAGATTTTCCATCTAGTCTTGAGCTATTGTTGCTGCTGCTTCTGCTCTCAGGGATTCCATGGAGGAAGTGATGTTGGCTAAAAACCAAGGCGAGCCCTGACCAAAGTAGAGAGCTCACTGGCCACACTTAGGGTTTCAATACCTTTTCTATTATAAGCCACTTCAGGGATTTCTATTCTATCATCCTTGCCTGCCTGCCGGCCTGCCTCTCTAGCTAAGGAATACACATCTCTATCACCAAAGCATTTTGAAACACACTGTTACCATTACTATGCCACAAAAATTAGTCATACTTGACACATCCCGATTCAATTGTATTTATCCTCCCTAAATAGTATTTTCCTATAATATTGAAATTCTTTGATAAGCCGAGAGACTTTCAGAGTAAAACACATTTTTCTAGTATCTTTTAATAGCATTATTTCAAGATCAAATGTCATTCGAACACTATTGAAATAAACCTATAACTAGATTTTGTGGGAGTTAACATAGAATTATCCATTATTTGAAGCAGAAATACATTAAGGACTCACAATTGTTTGTGAAATTACTCAAGTCTCTTGCCCACCCAGTCTTAATACAATTAGATGTGTACATGTTGTGCATTTCATATAATGAATATGAAAGGGCTAGAATCAGGAACCATCTCTCAGACTCTCCAGAGTGCTGAAAATCCTGTGCTCTTCATACAATGAATGTTCAGTAAAGATAACACTGGGAGAACAGCATTAGTGGAAATGATTGCTCACTTTGTGTCTTCATATAAACAGTTCATGAAATGTGCAAGAACTTTCTGCTTCAAGTGGGAACAATTCAATTTTCTACTGTAGGAAAAGGCCTTTGGCATCTCTTCCTGAGTCCCATTTTGATGAGAGGACGTGGTCCCTCCTTTAATATTTATACTGACACTATACCACTATATGACCAATGTGCAAAACTCAAGAAAGACTGTGCCTCAAGAGGAACAGAACATTCTCCCCATCACAACATCCTTCTGTATACAACCAAAAACACACTCGACTCAGCCATATTTTTTCCCTTTTAGAGACACAAGTATGACAGAGAGCAGTAAGGAAACTATTTTCCATGCCTCAGAAGAAATTGAGGTGGTCTCTTTCCAAATATGAAAGAAGAGGAAATGAAGTTATGCAGTTTAAAATGCTCTTACTTATATTAATATTTTACTGTCTTTAAATAGATGTATATACATATAAAAATGGATACACATATAAATATATATGCTTCCTTCTACATGCATGACACCTTTACCCTCAACATATTTTGGCAGCATATCTGTCTAAAATTTATTTTCCCTTTTCAAATACTAACAATACAAGTAATTTATGATCTTCAGTATAAAATAAGGATACTATTATAAATTGAACCTGTTTCTTACTCAGTTTTCCTGTTCCTTTTCATTCATAACCACCTTTTTCTTCAGTTTCCATATGTTTTAAAATATTCTGCATTTTAGGTGATGGAGCTATACAATGGGTGCAAACCTGCCTTTGCAGCCATCCTGGATTTGATCCCCAAGTCATATGGTTCTCTGAGCCCCACAAGGAGTAATATCTAGGTCAGAACCAGGTATCATTCTGCAGAGTAAGGTGTGGCCATGCTTATTCCCCAGAAAAACAATAAAAATATTGTTTTTAATTATAAATTATAAGTTATGTATATTTGAGTTAAAATATTACTGTGTTTCTAACATGTCTGATATTAAGAATTTACCAGTTATGATGGACAGTAGTAGTTTACTATTCCTTCCATGAGATTGGAAGATTTAAATCCCAATTCTTATTCTCTGCATGTAGCCTTAACTTTACTTGCCCTCTCTGTCTCTTAAATTCAATGCAATACTATCCTTACTTACCTCATAGTTCTTTGATAACTTAATGGCACACTAATGCCTAGCACAATGCTTCATGCACAATAAACATTTAATCAAAGCTATTAATTTTGATGAATCCTTCTGGGCTCCAAATAATTCTAGATTATTTTATTTTAATGAATGTTTTCCAGGATATATGGATAGTAACACCTGAAAGCATAAGAAATTTCTAATGCTAAAGCCCAAATATGCTTTCCAAATTGGGATGGCATCAGAATCATCCTGGAGAGAATGAAGGCCCCATATGAGGCTCCTTGAAAAATGATGAATTAGGGCTTTGGCTCTTTAACCAAGTTTTCTAGGTGACACTGATTAAAACTAAAGTTACAAAATCATTGTACTCATAGAAAAATGAAATAAGCATTTCTTGGGTGAGAACCCAGAGAACAGTATTTTTTAAAGGCTCTTTTGATGATTTCAGTCTATGAATAACTACTGTCCCAAGCCCACATGTTTATTAAATGGTTGCAAACACTTCAGGCACTCTTAATGAATTTGTCCATGTGACTCAATACTTCAGAGTAAAATAAACTTAAGAGTCCAGAGCTCATAAAAGAGATTACTCTGGTTACCACTATGTTAAAATAAAAGCATATGCTGTTAAAAATAGAGCACTCTCAGTCTTCTATTTTAAAAGTCTATAAAGCAGACGTATTAACATGTATTCTAAAACATAAAACTCTTTTGTAAATAAATGCTGTTTAAAATGAAATTTTAAAAAAGCAGTATTTAATTATTATAAGGAATGTCTACTCATGCTAACCCAAACTTTAATGTACAAGTGACCCATTGGTTTTCAATAATCATACTTCAAATTATCCTTGTTTTTCACTGGGTGATCATAGCTATTTATGTTTAAAGACCCAGTGTGAGATGGCCATTAGGAACTATTGTTCCTAGGTAACATCCTCAGAAGCTTTACATCTGTGTAATTGTGGAACGTTCATGTAATTGTAAAGATTAGTGTGTTTTTCAAATAAACAGTTAGTTGATGCCAAACCTATGAGATAGTGATTATAATACTGCAAGTTCTTTCACTGTCAATTTATTTAAAGCTCTCCTATTGACCCAATCAATCATTCATTATGTTTTGGGAAATTAGCAAGGAACCCAGTTCTGTCAATAATGATTAAGTTTGGGCAGAAAGTAGAACAATTAAAAATTTGTGAAGAGACTACATACCAAATTTATCCAGAGTATAGTATTAATTATAAATTATTGGAACTGAAGGTTCATTTCAAACATTCAAACATTGTGATAGCTTGAAATAAAACATTTTATATAGCCTTTGTGTACTTTTACACATATATATTATTTGTTTAGATTAATTTATTTTGAATAGAAATTAGCTGAAAGTTGGAAATTTTTATGATCAGATATTGTCCTAAATAGGGCCAAATTGACTTTCACTGAAATATAGTCAATGGTGCATTAGAGTCTTAGATTTAATTTTACCTATATTTTGAATATCTTATGAATAAAGTATTTTCTTATGATATACAAAGAGCCTTTAAATTTTATATATAAAGCATAGTATTATCAATATTATTAAAATAAATATTATTACTAATGTTTATCATTTCCAAAGACTTGGAAAAACTATTTCAGTAATTATTTTCTCTAATATAAAATAAATAGAAAATGGCAAGGAATAGTAAGATTTACACCAAACACTGCAGTCCTTGAATAATTTACACTGATGTAAAGTCAACAACAGATACTTGATTGTTTCTAAGATTTCAGTGCTACTAGAAAACCTAGTTTGATACTTTTTAATGATACCGTTTTATTTGTGAATTCAAGTTTTAAAATATAACTTAATCATTAGGTTTTTTCCCATTAAAAACTGTTATTTTATTGTGATTATACAAAAGTACTGGCTATCAAGGAGTTTTGTGTCTTGTACATTTAATAGGTAAACAACTGTAGTTCAAATATAGTTCAAGTGGAAAGAGAAAAATTACTTGAGTTATTATATAATGTCTGCAGTGAAAACAAAAGAGGATATCTAACTCTCAGAGTTTAAGGAGTCTGCATAAAGCAAGAATGCCATCTCAGCTGAGGCCAAAAGTTTAAGTACAATTTGAAATGAGCTAATCAATATTTTATGAACTTATATTTTTACTATATTTTTGTATCTTAGGCAACATCAATGAGTGATTTAAGAAATCTGGGGGAAATGTCACAGATGAAAGCATAAAGATGAGAGAAAATATGGGGTCAAATAAGAAGTAATTTTTACTCTGCAAAGACAAGTGGATAAATATTTGATAGTAAATAATCTCCTATGAAATGCCTCATCAAAACAATATGAAATGTTTTTTTTTTAATTATCAAAAAGGGGTTGATGTGTAGGATCAAAAAAGGGAAGAAATTAGTATATAAAAAGAGAAGAGAGGAGTTAGATTAGAGAGATAGGACATGCGGTATGGTTTTTGCCTTACACAGAACTGACCCATGTTTGATTCTTGGCATCTAATATGGTTCGCTGAATCTGCCAGGAGTGATTTCTGAATGCAAAGCCACAAGTAACCCCTGAGCTTGACCAAGTATGGCCCCAAAACAAAACAAATAAGTAAAATAAAGGAGATTTAAAAATTTGTGTTTCATAACTAAGAATGTGAAGATAGACTAACTTCTAAGGTACAGATAGTAGAATTTGTTGTAAACTGGACAAAAGTGAATGTTTTGTGGAGAGAAAATGATGAGTTCAGATTAAGGGAAGAGAACTGCGCTCAATGAACACATTACCTCTGACTTTATGTCAATAGCTTTTCATACATTATTTTACTTAATCCTTACAACAGTTCCCTTTATTTTTCTCCCACATTTTGGAAATCATAGTCAATAGAAGCTACCAGAATTATGCAATGTGATTTTAGCCCTACCAAGAAAATAATACCCATTCACTTGACTGTTTCAAGATCGATTAGTTCAATCAACATTTATTGAATGTGCTGAACATTTGGTTCTGGAGAAAACAAGTAAAGAACAAGAAGTGTCTCTCCTACACTAAATTGGAAGGGGTGAAACAAAAACACTTATAGATTAATATGTAATATTGTAGCTATGTAATATAAAGTAAATAAAAATTAGATTATGGGGGTTGAACAATACAGAAGTAGGTGCTTGCCCTGTGAATGACTGATCCAGAATTGATCTATGGTGCCTAAGTTTCACCAAAAGTGCTCTCTGAGTGTTGAGCCGGGAGTAGACCCTGAATCTTTTTGGAGATAATCCTAAAACAACAACAAAGTAGTTAGACTATGATGTTTGAGTGCTATGTACAATGGGTTGGCAAACCTTCTCCAAGAGATTGGCATTTGAGTAAAAAATTGAGTAAGGGAGCATATCTTCATTCTGCGCTATAGAAAGCTAAGTGAAGAGAAAAGTACATATTAGTAAGCTTGTGCTTTTTGAGCAATGTCAAGGATATCAATGACCGCGGGTAAAATAAGGTGGATGCTCTCTGAAAATGAGAGATCAAAATAGGTCATGTTGACAAGATAAAGACTTTGGATTTCATAAGCTATACATAAATTAAGCTGAGACTGAATTAAATTATAGCTAGGTACCATTATTCACTTAAATGTCATCAAGAGACTAAATTTTAATGTTTCACTTAAAAAATAAGTATTCCAAATGTAGAAAAAAATTGCTTGGAAAGAAGATTTTATCTTAAATGAAGATAGTATTTCAGTCAGTGAGAAAGACTACTTTACTGAAAAGTAGTAAGATATTAAAAATATGTGCAGCTGTACTGCTTAATATTAAAGTAAATATTTAAAAATAATGATCAAACATACAGCAGCAATACACTAGAGTAAATGTTACCAAATCCCTTAGAATATGTCACAGAACTTTCAAAATGTCTGATGTATGAGACCTGACAGATGATTAGTCAGGTGCTAAATGTCCATCTGTTAAAAGCCTGCAGTTGACTTTTAAGAGAGAGATAACTAAACTTTCCGTGTTTGATAATTACATTTGAATCAATATGCCTTGAAATCACATTCTCAATCTCAAAGATTCAAGAAGGAAAAGAAAAAAAGTGATCTATTGTGATGCAATTAGGTGCGAGTGCCAAAGGCTGAAGAATTAAAGAATTTCTAGATTTTTAAGGAGACTTTATCTTACACTTGAGGATACTTTGAATCTTACATCTTGAAAAGCCAGAATTCAGCTCAGTCACTGGCTCAGTAGCCTAGAAAACTTGCCTGGCAAGCAGTGGGCTACTGCTTTGAATGCTGCTGTTGCCTAAATGCACAGAAACAAACCTGAAGTCCCCAAGGTCTGAGATTTAAAACAAAGGGCTGTGAAGCAGGAATGGTAGAATGTGAGTCTCACACTTGTGATGGCTTGGGTTTGATCCTTAGCACCAAAGGAGAACTTTCTGTTCCATTTACTCCTTAGCACAATCAGCACAATACTGGAAGACTCAGGACCTCCTCTGCACCAGCACCAAGAGGAAAAAGGTTCTTAACATTTACACTTTTATTCAAAAAGGTCTTTGGGGCTACACCTGGCAATGCTTAGAGTTTGTTCCAGGTTTTACATTCAAGAGGCACGCCTGGAATGGTTTAGTGTATTATATGGGGTGTTGAGAATTGAACCTCAATCTGCCACATGAAAGACAAGTGCTTACCTCTGTGCTACCTCTGCAACCCTATTCACAAAGGAATATCTTTTGTCTGTTTATCTTTTAATATCATATATCTTTTATTATAGTTATTGCAAATAATTCTGTATGCAGACATAAATTGTGATAAAAATAGCAATTGATTATCTTCTAAACTCTATTAAATTTCAATAATATACCCTAAATTTCTGTTTAACATGTAATATGATTTAAGAATGACACTGTTTTTCCTTTCATTTTATAATTCTTATATTTATTGTTTTATTTTTAATATATAAAAGCTATAAATGTTAGTTTGTTACTTTTATTTAGTGTTTAATAAAGTACATTGATCATGAGAATTTGTATATTGTCAATTCAAAAAGATATTTCTAAGACTTCATCTAATTGCTTCTAGCTCTCTATTTCTACTTCTCTCTAATCAAACTATTTTCTGGTACTATTAAAAATAAAACCCTAAACAGGGTCAGCACGATAGTGCAGTGGTAGGGCATTTGCCTTGCATGCAGCTGACCCAGGACAGTCTGTGGTTCGATCCCCAGCGTCCCATATGATCCCCAAGCCAGGAATGATTTCGAAGCACAGTCAGGAGTAATCTCTGAGCATCAGCAGGTGTGGCCCCAAAACAAAAAGCAAACAAACAAACAAAAATAAAACTCTAAGTATTTAATTTCAAATTTCATGAGGTGAGAAATAGGACATGGCTTAAGGTACTTACTTAGTATATTGTTGACCCTGACTTAAGCACTGCCAATAGTGACTTCTGAGTACAGAGCCAGGAGTAAGTCTAGAGCACCATGGGTTGTGGTCTAATCCTGCCTTCTACCAAATTTTAGTTTTAGTACCAGAGCTATAGCCCAGTAGTCTCTGTGCATATTTTGTATTCAGGAGGCCAGGTTCAATTCTCCTCATCAAAAGGTCCTCTGAGCAATATCTAAATCTGGGCTTGCATTTTCAAAATCACCAAGTATGACCACCTAATGGCAAAATAAATTTTTTTTTGGCAGTAAAGACAGTCAGTTGGTAAAGTGGCTTGCCTTGTACATGGTTAACTAAGGTTCAATCACTTACACACCATATGTTCTCCTGAGTCCTACCAAGAGTGATCCCTTGGCACAGAACCAGCAGTACGTCATGAGAAGAGATGGGTGTGATTCCAAAACCAAAACAAATAAGTAAATTCATAAATATTGGGTGGGTTTTTTTGTGCCAGACAGATAGCATAGCAAGTAAAGTATTTGTAATGCCTGACATCCCATATAGACCGCTGAGTCCTACCAGGAGTAATTCCTGAATATGAAGTCATAGTAATCCCTGAGCATCTTTGACTGTGCCCTCCCACAAACCAAAAAAAAAATTAGCATAACATTTTTATGTTGAATTGTCTGTTTTCCATCTAAATAAGATTATAGGTTTTAGAGCTTGTACTAAAGTTCATAGTTTGATAGTAAATAAATATGTGACCTTGTGCAAATAATTGGTCTCTGTATGCCTCGATGTTCTCAAATGTAAAATAAAATGAATTCTAGGAGACCTCTATTTTAATAAGTGGCATGCACCTTACCTCATATGTAATTTCACACTCATAAAAATTATACATGAACTACAGAAAATTTTAGAGACTCTATTTTTTCAAATAACTAATGCTTGCTACAAATATTGATAATGAAGACAGCAAAGTATTTTCACAGGCTAGATAAAATGACCACTAAAGTAGGATAAATGCCTAGATACAAACCTTCATAGTATTTAAAATTTTGATGCTTGATAGAGATTACATAGTCTTTATTAAGGAAAGGAGCAATTAGTAGTTGATAAGCGCACCTTAAACTATTGGCTCTCACAGGATAAAAATAAAGCCTGGGATCTGGAGTGATAGCAGAGCAATAGTGTTTGCCTTGCACTTGGCCATTCCAAAACAGACCTGATTCAATCCTTAGCATCCTTTATGGTCTCCTGAGCCTCTAGGAGCAAATTTCTGAGCTCAGTTTCAAGAGCACCACAGGTTGGCACAACAATAAAACAAAACAAAACAAACAAACAAACAAAAAGAAATCCTGGCCAGGAACATGGCTCAGCAGTAGAGGATCATGTCTCACATGTTTGATGCTTTGGTCTAACATTCAGCATGACAAAAATATAATTACTATTTTTTTTTTTACTTTTGGGCCACAACAGGTAATGCTCAGGAGTTACTCCTGGCTATGCACTCAGAATAAATTGCTCCTGGCTAGACGGGGTCCAGGTCGGTCCTGGGCAGCTGTATGCAAGACTAATGCCCTATCACTGTGCTATTGCTTCAGCTCCAATAAAACTTTTATTGACTGTATTATAATACAAACAGAATGCAATTCCAAGTCCATAAACTATTTAAAAACAAAAAATCAAATGTTTAAAATAATTATAATTAAATATTTTAGAATAACATCATGATATTCATATAGGAAGAATTGCTTTTTAAAGAATTAATCACCATACAGGTGATTATAACCTGGGAGCAAATATCACAATCACAGAGCTCTTAATGACTATCTAAACTTTAGTTTAAAATCCCTACTATTTCAAGATATATGTGCCTGTATGTTTACTGCAGCACCATTCACATTAACCAACCCAAGTGACCAAGAACAAATGAGTCATTAAAGAAATTGTGGTATATTTAACAATGGTGGATTACTCATCAATGAGAAAGATGAAATCATGCATTTTGCTGTGACATGAATCTGACTAGATGGTATCATGCTGAATGAAGTCAGTCAGGAGAGGGACACATAGAGAATGATCTGGTTCCTCTGTGGGATATAAAGAAACATATTAAGTAAGTGACAAAAGACTGAAGACAACAAATGAGTTATCCTACAGAACTGAATTTACCTAGGTGGAAGATGGAATATTTGTTTATTTGTTTGTTTGGGGCCACACCCTTTGAGGCTCAGGGGTTACTTCTGGCTATGTGCTCAGAAATTGCATCTGGCTTAGGGGGACCATATGAGACACCAGGGGATCGAACCACCTCTGTCCTAGGCTAGAGCTTGCAAGGCAGACACCTTATCTCTAGTGCCACCACTACGGCCCCAGTTCTTGAGATATTTGTGGAGAGAGAGCAGACACTGGTGCTGAAATTATGTATAATGAAACTACCTGTAAGTCAAGGTTCCTCAATAAAATGTAAACAAAAGAAACTGTAAATAAGAAAAATAGAAAAATATTATATAGCTGAAGAAAGCATTTTATAATAAAAGAAAAGCAGTTAATATAAGAATAACTGATCAGTCTTATTCGTGGGTAAGGTAATGTAAGAACAGAAAGGACATATAATGTCTACTAGTCTGAAAATAAAGGTAGAAGCCTTATGGTACCTGTGTTCCATGCATTAGCAAAGATTAAGTCAATGTGGACTCATTTATTCCTGGTGGGAAATCAATTTACTGTCATCTGTTTAACATAAATATTCACATAAACTTCTATTCCACTCCTGGGTACCTAACTAGAAAATTACTAACACACACACACACAGTGAGAGAGAAACAGAGAGAGAGAGAGGAAAGAGAGAGATATGTATATGTAACAGAATTATACACTACAACATAAAGTAAGACCCAAGGTAAATTCTGGGTTATTTGCACAATAGTATATAATGTAGCCATGAAAACCTACCTGCAACCTGGATGCATCTAAAAATGCCCAAATTTGGCAAAGAAGGGATCCAGATGACTGTGAATATTATGCCATTCTCTTAAGATTGAAAAGTCTAAGAACAATACATACAGGCCCCCTTTCCTAAATGCCTAAAAAATATTCGATGCATATAAATAAAGTACTTTGTTAATAGGCAGATTCTGATTAGTATATCAGAGAAGGGCTGATGTCTTTATGCTTTTCCTTTTATTAAAGTTACTTTATAATAGCTTAAGTCACATGATTATAATAGTATTAACTTTTATGATTTGGATGAACTGTGCCAACAATACCACTAAAGTGCCAAAGCCCTTTACCACTATCCTTATATTAATGGTCCAGGTTTCTTATTTTTAATACATTCTTAAGTAACAAGATGCCCTGAAAATCTATGGTTTTAGAAAACAAAGGTATATGCTGTATTTTATAAAGTATGGAACAGTTATAAAATTCAGAATATGGCTATTATTTGGTGACTGTGGAAATAAAAAAGGTGACCAATGGAAGGAAGGAGCTCATTGGTAGACACAATGTATGTTAAAGTTGTAGTTCTTTAATTATATGTTCTATAACTTATAGCTATGATGCAATAGCTGTTTTGTATGTATTAATTATCATATAATTCACAGAGAAAATATAAGAGCCTAAAAATAAGCAGCAGACAGTATGGAACTAAATATTCTATCTGTAGAAGAGAAAGCTATGGGCTGTGAGTAAATGCTATTTGTAATCGCCAAAAATTAAACCATTGGTCAAATTGATAACTGTGGTAGCAGAAATAAATTGTGAGTAATACAAATAAAACTGAGTTAAAAATCATCATAATTCTTTAAATCATAATTCATCTTCCTTTCAAATTTTTGAAATTTAATGTTGAATTGTAAAAAACAATATTGAGAAAAGGTATGTGTAATTAAATGCAAGAAAACTTGCTTTATTCCTCAGCTATAATAACAATCCCATCCTGGTAATAAGTCCCTAAATATCTGCACATTACTTTGACTTGATTGATATAAAACTTTATTCTTAGTGTCAATAAAGGTTTTAATTTCTCAAATATCTGCAATTAAAATGCATAGTTTTTTTTGTAATCATGTTAGGTATCTGTAAACTTTAGGGACTAGTATGAAATAACAAGAACTCAGAACATTTGCCTAAAAATTAAATTAGTTTAGCATAGAAAAGTAGAAAATCAAGATACTTTAAAATGGAATCTGGGTAATAACTGAGGAAAACTTTTTTCTACATTTTCTTATGTTCACCAAACCATTTTAATATATTTAAAGACTGTCAAAAATGTGATCAAGTAGTTATCTGTTAAAAGGTTAGTAATTAAATAATTAGGATAAGTTAATTATGTAAAGGGTTAAATTATATAGTAACAGAGCATACCAACATCTTACTGAAAATTAATATTTCTAAAGTTTACTATGAGCTAAGAATTGTTCTAATTGTTTTCAAGAATCTATTACCATCACTATAGGAAGAAAGATGAAGAAACTGAGGCATAGGGAATATTGGAAAGTTTGAGAACACACAGAGCCTGGAGAAAGTCATCGATTGCTTTAGAGTCCTGAGAGTAATTTAATATGCTGAGCATATGTTTTGCATATCAGAGACCGGACCTCAGTCCCAGTACTATGTATAATACCATATTTATTGCCAGTAGCAATACCAAAACATAGTAAAACAAAATCTACGGGCATATTCTACAGTATTTTGACAAGTTATATTTTTTAATGATGCCTAAGGCCTCTTTGCAGTCTCAGTACTTTTGGCTTATCTTGTATCCGAGGATTTTTCCAATTTCTTCAAAAAATAAAATTGAAAATTCTAAATAAGAAGATAAGTGTAGGGATCAAACAACTGATTTAAATCTCAAATTGTGTGAGTAGGATGGTGGTGTTTAGACTTAGTTTTGTCATCTATAAAATGGGATGTCAATAAAATATAGACAATAGAACTTTATAAGAATAAGCAAACACATGAAAGATGTGTAAACAAGGGACTTCTGCTTTATACAGACAATAAAATTTGTGTTATTGTTATTAATAAGACTTTCAAACAGATAAGTCTTTAGATCTTGTGCAAAATATTGCGGTAACTATGCACATTTGCTAGGTAGGAAATAAACTGGCATTTTATTTATGTTGCCTTTTTCCTCATCTCCTTTGAATCAGAAAATAATTAAATATAAAATTATATAGCAAGGACCCTGGTTAAAACCTGAGTTCTAGTTTTCAAACTAGACACCTTTAAATTAATGAGAACAAAATAATTCTCCCTAATTTTGCAATATAAAGTCATTCTAGGATTGACCATTCAGATTTAAATTTATTAGTTTAAGATAGTTCTATGAATATTTTTTAAAAAATAATCCCAAATCATGAAATTCAAATTCTAGCTATAGTTATATTAATTAAAAGATGAATAATTTAATTCTTAAATTGAATTTTCTCAAGTGATAACAAATTGACTATTTTGTAGTGACACTGTACGACTTCAAGGAAGCTCCTGGCATTGACAGAGACTGGCTGCTTAATTTGCCACTAAGGAATACATGTTCCTTCCAAAAGACAGAACGTTAGGATTAGTACCTGGGGCACACTCCCAAATTAATTTGTTTTGAAGCCCAATTATTCACTTTCTTTGTGAATGCAAATTTTTTTAATGATTTAGTCTTTTTTTTAACCACTGGGAAAAGGTACTGTTTATTTTGAGAGACCTAAAATTTCCAGGTAACTTGATAAGTAAAATGAGAAAAAAATCAGAACCAGGGGAGAAGTAAAAACACTTAGTTCACTGTACAAGCAGATTCTCCTGCATGTTCCTTTTAAATGTTTTAGTTTGTTTACTATATCTTTTTACAGACTTGACACAATGATACAAGATTTTATTTACTTTAATGAATACAGTTTGGATACAGTATTTGGGGAAAGAAGGAAGAGATGAGCCATTATTCTCCTCAGCATGACATTACCATTCGAAAATAAATGGAAGATGCATAGTCCAATATTACTAATGCTGAATAATTCTCCCCCTTGCTTAGTGCAAAGCAGTCTATTTTCTTCATGCATAAATAATGGAAATCTTATCATTTGAACACACCGAATTCTTCAGAATTCTTTGTGAATTGTGCCAAAAGTAAACATAGATTTATTTGTAAGTGGCCTCATGCAGGTTCAAAGAGGTAAAGTAATTGACCAATTATATACCACCATTAGGCTTATTAACCCAGTTTTTCTCTGGTGTTCAAAAAGCCCATAAATAACAAATGTACTTCATCAGAGTAGTTGTACAAATAATCATTGAATTTGAGTATTATTTTTATTTTTAAATCTATGCCATTCATTCTAGTTATTAAAGAATGGCCACTCCAGAGACAGAAATGAGTTTCTGTACCAGTTCTTAAATTTCCTGATGTGTCAATGCAGGTAGGTGGCACTGACCTCTTAAAATATCAATTTCTCTTGTATACAATGGGGATGATAATAGTACTAACTTTGAAAAGTTTTTAATGGGGTTAACTGATATAATTTTGTAAAACTTTTAGCACAGTATCATGCCTATAATAATATAGATATGTTAGTATATACACATATAGTAGAATATAAGCATACATGACACTTGTGAACTATAGTTTAAAAAATGTGGAATTTTAAGAACCAGAAAGTCTGGATTATCATGAATATATATGTAGTTCTATAATGTTAATTTTATTAACATTATTTGTTTTGGGGGTCCCACACCAGGCAGTTTTCAGGGTTTCTTCTTGACTTAATTCAAAGATCACTCCTAAAAGTGCTCAGGTGTCTTAACTACTGTATTCTCCAATTCAAGGTTCTTGTTTTGTCTTGGTTTGTTTGTTGGCTCATACCAGACTGTGCTCAGGAATTATACCTAACAATGTTTTAGTGGCACTTTGGGGTGTGGTGCCAGAATCAAAACTGGGCTGGGTTTGTGCAAAGTAGTCACCTTATCCACTATAATTCTGCCCCAACCCTGGTCAAGAGTTCTTATAAATTATGAATTATGTGCAAGAAGTTACAGTGTTGTATCTTTAAGCCAGTAATGGATATAGTTAGTGAATTGAAAAGCTGTTATATATTAAAAATAAAGCTAGATCTGTCATTCATATTTTAGAAAGATCTTATTTCTTCTCAATGTTCTTATTTATTCTCAATATTTTCTGACATATGAAAAAGGAAGAAAGGTATGTTTTTGATGAGTCTTTATATTATCTGTATGTATGTCACCTTTAACTCCAATGGTATTTTATTTATGCAACTGATTGCTGGGTAATTGATAACATGTACTTTTCATTAGATATTATTTTTACTTTATAGGCAAAAAGATATACCCTAAATAGCCTTCAAAATTTTATAAAACTAGGAAATGTTGCCATGCAATTTGAAATTATCATTTATGTGCTTCCAAAGACTAGAATTTTTATTAAAAGAATTATCAATCTAATATTAGATCAGATTTCCATTTATTTTAATATGGAAATTATTTCCTATGCAATGAAAATTAGCTTCCTAAAGCAGAAGTGCTAGCTTCTTAAGTTAGTGTATTAATTTATACTAGACATATCAGACATTGTAATAAAACAATGTCAGCAAAGTGACTACAAGAGAAAAAAAATTGAGCTCAGCACCTTTTTTTATAAGTTAAGTTTTATTGAGACACAGAAACATTTATTTGTTTATTTCTTCTATTTTTGGGGGGTGGGGATGACACCCAGCAGCATTCAGTATTCATTCCTGTACTTTGTATATAACATTCATTTAGTTTCAGATAGACAACGCAATCATTCAACATTTTATTCACTGTCAAATGATGATAACAATGACTCCAGTTAACAGTAAAACCCATCACTTTACCTGCTTAAGCAAAAAATTAAAATTTCAAACTATTTCTTCCCTTTCATTTTTTGTAACCAAACATTTTCAGACACCTTCATTTTTCCTTTAACTATATCTATTATATGCATGGCACCCCCTCATTGACAATAGTGCAAATTGCAGTATCAGAAAGGAAAGAGAGAGAATGAGAGAGAAGCAGAATGCCTGACCCAAAGATAGGGTGTGGGGTGTGGGAGGAAAATAGGGGTCATTGGTAGCAAGGAAGGTGCACTGGTCAAGGACAGTATGTATTCCATGATTGGAATCCAACTTTGAACATTTCTATAACAATAGTGCTTAAATAAATTATTATTAATAAGAACTAGCTCATATTCTTTGCTTCCTATAAAACCTGTTTCCAGAATTATATAACAAACCTTTGCCACTTCACTCCTGGGTTATTGTGACAGTCTTCTAATTCAACGTTACTCAAAATGTGGGCTGAAGACCACTTAAAGCAGAATCACATTGATTCTTGTTAAAATGGAGATTAAGGGCCCTCTCCAGGCTTATTAAATCAGAATCTCTGGAGTAATATTCAGGAATTTGCAACTTTCACCACCTACCTAGGTAGTCTTAAACACAATAAAGATTATAGACACTATTTGAACTGTTTTCATTTAAATCTCTCCCCAATTTATTTAATTAACTAGGCACATTTTTACAAAAGTCCTTCTAACACAGTGTTCTTACCCTATCATTCTCCAGTAGAAAACCTCCCACATTTCTCATTTTTCACATGATGAAGTCCAAATGTTTTAAACCTGCCAATCAAAGACGCATCATATAATTATAAAGTGCCTTTGAAATTTCCCAGGGCCCACCCTGGTTTTATGTATTCAATTCTATTTTTGGTGTCCCCTCTCAACTTAGAACACCCTCCCATTTAATAAACTTCACAAAAAGGCAAGACAATTCTAAGCTTTTTATGTTGCCTTCTTTGACCTTTTTTTTTATGAACTAATACATTTATAGTTTATTCAATTCACATGAAACTTAATCACATAGACCACATATATCACCTCTTGAATTGTCTTTTAACTTGGGGGTTGGGGGTTGACAACAGTCAATAGTGCTCAGAGCTTAATCTTGGTTCTGTGCTCAAAATTCAATCCTGGAGGGCTTGGAGGACCAGATGGGTGCTGGTCAGCCAGGTGCAAGGGAAGTGTCTTACCTGCTGTACTACCTGCTGTGAGAAACTTCTTGCTTTCAAAAAATTCTGTGTTCAAAATACAATGTCAAAATTCACAAGAGAGTCAAACTTTTAGAGAAGATGTAGGGGATGCATCATAGATTTCCAGGTTTTTGACAGTGAACTAGATGAAGAATTTATGTAAGAGCATATTTGACTGAAGAGTGGCTTATAGGTCTATAATAATTGAAAGACCATATATTCTAAAATGTCCTTATAAAACTTTTAAAAATCAGAGGCACAGTAATTAGAATACTTCAAAGAATAAATGACAAACATGATTTGAATGCTCTATGATGAGGCCTAATTTAACACCATATTTTTTTAGACTTTTGAAGTAATAATTATGGTAATGTATATTCAGATACTAAATATTAGGATCCACTAGTACAGAAAACAGCCAAATTTTCCATTTGACTGGGTAATGTCCTGTATATAAATTATAATATTACTTTATGCTTTTTAACTATATCATATTTTATTCTTTAAATTTTCACAAAGTATTTTTTTTGCAAGTCTAAAGGAGAGTTTGGGAGTTACCTAGTCCTATGTTTAAATCTCAATTTTATCACTACTAGTGAGATTCTGAGTTGTTATTTAATTTATATGAGCTTAATTTCCCTAAGATATTAAAAATAAGTTCAAGGTTTAGGGAGATAACTCAACTGGAAGGGATAATGCTTAATATATGTAAGGTCCTGCTCTTAGTCCCTGACTTCACTGGGTCCCATAGGTAAAATCAAGTCTGCTCCTTATAAAAATAAGAATTACATTATTCCGGTAAGATAATGGCAATTTTTGAATAAACATCTGTACTCACTGGATAGTTACTAATTTTTTACCTGCTTCTCCATTAAAAATCAAACAATGTGAGCTTGAATTCTTGTGGGTAGGGAGTTTGCCTTCCACATGGCTGACCTGACTTCAATTCATGGCATCCTAGGGTCCTCCCTGCCGGAAGTGATCTCTGGGTGCAAAACCAGGAGTAACCCTGAGTGCTGCCGGATGTGGTCCCAACACCAAAATTAAAAGAAAAAAGTAATCAATGAGAGAAAAATCTGGTATATAGTGGATGCAAAAACTGGTATATATAGTAGGTGATATTGATTTGCTGAATCAATAACATTTATACTATTTGACCTATTTCACTGATTAGAAAAAGATTGTTTGATTTTTTAAAAAATTTATCTTATCAAAAGTACTTGAAATTGAAAATATTTCCTCAAAAGGAAAGTTTATGAAATATGTCTTCTTTTACTATTTTCAAGTGCATATAAAGAAAGATTTTACTTTAATGACTGAAAATAGATCTAATACATTAGTAGGTTTATTATAATGAGTACATTTATCAGAATGGTATATGAAAATTTTAGAAGTATTATTGACAGTTTAAAAAGTGAATTGGGAAGAGCAGGTTAGTTAATCCTAGGGCTTTGAGTCCTTTGAGACAAAGGAAAGAGCCTGGAAAGCTATTGAGATGCAGATTTCTGGGTCAAGTGCCTGAGGCTCCTGAGAGAAGTGGCTCACTGCTAGTTAAGAGAAGCTATAGTGAGCAACAAAGTTCCCATAGAATATCAAAACAAACAAACAAACAAAAAAAAAACCATCAACTTCCCAAATTTCCCTGGCAATAACCCTCACAACAGACTGGAGTGCTAGGGGACAGTCTTGAAGAAGTGTATACAAAATCAGTTTGAATAAAGGAAGTGCATGCTACTGCTGTCCGTGCCCATTTGTCACTGTGGAGCACTTTTGTTGCTATCTGGTATATCACATGTTCCCCTTATCATCTCTTTCTTATTTACATGTGCTTTCTTACAGTGCTAAGGTGGGATGATTATCAACTGCCTCCATTCTGAAGAAGCCCATCTTTTCTCTCTTTGCCTTCCTTTATTTTCCAATAAACTATTCTATGTCAATAATAAATAAATAAATAAATAAATAAATAAATAAATAAATAAATAAATAAATAAATAGTAGGTTAGTTATCCAGATGTTTTGGAAATGGCACCTGATAAGGCTGGAGATAATCCATGTTTGTTGGGTTCTTATTGGACAGTGTCATGTCATGTTTTTAACAAATATGAAAAGCAAGGGAATTATGTCATTAACTCATTAAACAAACTAAACACCAACTAATTGCCAGGAAGTGTTTTAGTTTCTTGGAAACACAGCAGTGAACAACATTATCAACACTGATAATCTATTCTCTAATGTAAAAGATAAATAAAAATGTAGTAAATATTCCACAAGGAAGACAGTAAGGCGTGCTATTCTGTGAAAGATATCAAGGGCTGTGCTAGTAGGTGAATAAAAGCTTTATTACATTAGATTGTAAGTGAAGTTAAATTGAGATTCAAATAATTTAGGAGAATCATTAGTCAAATATCACTGTAAAGTTAAATAGTAAGCTAATGTGATAGTCCTAAAGAATGGTTTGGCCAGTTTGAGTGAACAGGCATTACTCAATCACAAGTAAGAACAATTATTTAAGCAGTTCTTCAGGTAATGAGGAATATTTTCATTTTTTCATTTTTATTCAGAAAGTGTTGGATTAGATCATTGACTAGGACCCAAAAATGTCTAGTCAGGTTATTCTGATAATCCTAGTTGAATATCTTTGAAGCACTGACCCTTTTGCGTTCTTTAGCAGAAAATTCCTATAGCTTGAAAAGCAGTGTTCTGGTTCCACAAAACTGTAGTTCTGATAGTTATAATGCTTTGTGTGTAGAAATGCAAATCCCATCTTTTTTATTGCATGCAAGACAGTCAAACAAACATACTTGAATATAGTAAAAAAAAAAAAAGGCATCCAAAACTAATACATAAAGGAAAAGTAAGACATTTTTAATTTTTGAGCTGCAGAACATCAACTAGTAATATTAGAGTTTTTGTAATAATAAGTCAGGTAAGTAATTCCCAGGACATTAAAAATACTAAGTTTTCAAAGATTATAGAAAATAAAGTGAATTTCTACTTGTCTAGCTAGGATACAATATGTATATTTCACTAGAAATTTGATTTAGATTTGACATATTGACTCTCTCCTGGACAAATCAATTGAAAGATAACTTCTGAGTGACTTAAATATTTAATATCTTAGAAGAAAATAAAATTTAGTGAAACATACTTGAAATATATTTTAAATGTCAATTTTAAGAATGTGACAAAGCATTAAAATTATTAGAACAATATTCAGAGTTTTAGGGCATAAAACTAGTTTTAAGAGATGCAACTAGTCCTCTTCTCCCTCATTTAAGGGCCATCAAATAAGAAAATCGAAGGATATGGATATATTTTACCTTTTTTGAACATGATTTAAGAAAGACTAGACCAGTGTTTTGCAAACTATCTCTCTGTGGTCCCTTCCAATATAATTCCTTCTTGTGCTCAATCCTCCTAAGACTCCCATTCTACTGGCTGCCCATAGTCTCATTTTGAACCTCTCTACCAATTTAACCTCTGGCCACACTGGAATTT